>JARFOD010105781.1:0-30452 GCA_031763545.1 Mopalia muscosa
ACCTGATTTGAAAACAAAACTAAGAGTTCAGAGTTGCATAGATTTATTTTTAAAGATTTGATTTGTTTATTTGATTGATTGATTGATTGATTGATTGATTGATTGATTGATTGATTGATTGATGTCAAAGACCATGCTTAAGTTAGTTCTCTCATATGATGGGGTGAGCTTCCCTCATTCTTATGTATCGTAGGTCCTGTGTAACCTAGAGAAATGATAACTTTGATCAAAAGGCTTTAATAAAACTAGTGCTGGTATGTGTATATTGTAAATGGTGGACAGGACAGGGAAATACCTGTACAGTTTTTAAAATTACACTCTCTGTAACTTACCACTGCGTACAAATAGAGAATATTCCTCAACTTCTGTGGTGTCATTGATGTCCAAGCGTGAACAGATTTCCTCTATTGCATCCCTAACAACCTAATAATCATATAATGTTAGCCCAAATAATGCATTTTTTCACTTCTAAAAACAAATAAATTATTCCAAAATACAGCACCGTTAATATATTAAATAACCTTTAGTTTATAAATTAAATAGTTTACAAAACGGTATTTTTGTTGCAGAATCTTACTGGTAAATTGATTGGTAATTTTTATTATTTATATAATGAAAAATAAACTTATTTCTTATTTGTACAAAAACATTGAACAGATCTACTGGTAACTTACAGAACAGGCTTTGACAGCCAGCATCCCTCCTCCAGACCCAGCAATGTAATATCTCTGTCGACGACTTGTACGACCACTCTGAATGAGAAATGAATATTTACTGGTTCTATCTTAAAAATACTTCAGATAACGTACATGTACAGTGGCATTTATACTAACACAAATTGAAACTGAAACAATATTTAGAAACTATTGGGGTTTTAAATAATTCTGAAATTAACATCATTTCAAACTCAACAAGCCAGTGAACCAAACTGGTGATTAACCCAATGAACCAACACTATTTATTTACACTTATTCTAAGCACTTTAATACCCATAAATTCATTTTAGACAATAATCAAATCTAGTCCAATTATAAAATCTATGAAAAATTACAATAAGATAGTTTTATCATAGAGAACTGAAGAAATTATCCCTTTTTTTGTGAAATGGGAAGTAACTCTGTCAAAAGATCACACTCACAGTCAAAGCTCTCAACTCCTCCTTTGTGGGTACATTTTTCCTTCCTCCAAACTTAAAAGTCTTCCTTAAGTTTTGTAAGCACAGTGATGCAGCTCCTGAACATTTGAAAAAAGTTTTAATGAAATCAATAAAATGATAGTCACCGAAGACTTTTTCTCTTAGACGGACAGTAAGTACAAGTTCTTAACACTATTCTTTGGTCTTCCATAACATGCATTAAGTGCTGGATTAAGACCTGATGTGATCACTTTATATTTTAGACCTACAACAATGGTTGTAAGTATAAAGAACATCTTATCCACTTAATTGCTTAAGAAAATCCTGCCGTTTCTTCCCTTTTCAGTAAGTTGATATATTTGTCAATATTGAATGGATACACTGTAGAGAGTAATATTTTTGTCCACATACCGCTGAACGACCTTGTTGAGTCACTAGCTGTCGTCTCCAGATATTTAAACAAATATGGCCTCAACATTTCAGAACAGTCAAAGAAAGCAGCAAAGATAGAAAATAATCTCCAGCCTCTTACACAACTCTTCCTGATGGCAAAACATATAATGGAATAGATTATAGAATTATAAAATGATTTATATCACATGCTTGAGGGCAAACCCCACTCAAAAAGAGTCATGAAATTAATTGATTGGAATCTCAAATAAATATAATGTGTTACAAAATTAAAATATCAACTGGCAAGAAATTTTCTTGACGGAAAAACTAAAGAATGTCAACACAAAATATCTCCAAAAAAATAAATCTCTTATTTGCTTGTATATATACTTAACATTTGCAATAAAATAGGCAATTAAATTTTCTTTCTGTCAGACTAAGCTTTATATACTAACACCAAAAAACACTATAACCTCACACCATTACTACATGTACATTTATGACCAGTTGATTGTTTGTTTAATTGGTGTTTAATGTCGTACTCAAGGGTATTCACTTATATGACAGATTGTCCAATACACAGCCTTATTACGATGGAAATCGGAGAGGAAACCTCGCAAAAACCAATCCCGGGATTGCCCGAGCCACCACATGTGACTCACTCATATACCCGATGGTCGACAGGCGGACTTGATCTGGTGAACGGTGAATCGGGTTCAGTTTAGGAAGCGCACTCGCTACCACTGTATGACCAGTTGAAAATTAAAAAAAACTTAGTTATCAGAAAACTATTCTGAATTGCCAGTTCCATGCGGGTGTGACATGGTTCATCTCCTTTTTATCATATGTCAATTTTAAAAACCAGGCAGACCTGAAGATATTATATAGGGTAATTTAATTGACTTACGGTCTCATACTCTTGTTGTTTGTGGTTTGTTTACATAACTGAACGTAGACCTCGTCTCTTAATTCTGCGTATTTGTGACACACCTGTAAAAAAAATTGTAATGGGTTCTTATCCATATTCATGTTTGTTTGGTTATTTGGCAGCAATTGACACTAAAGGCATGTCTTTGATCGGAGGGCAAGCAGCAAAACAACAGATAATGGGGGAGTTGTATCACAACTAATAAACACAGCTCTATGTGTGTACTAATATAAATGCTTTCATAATAATTACTACACTTCATATCCTATAAACTTGCATTATTCATAAATAGCGAATAAATGAAATCTGTTTTCTGGTTTAAAACAAGTAGTTGGTTACACAGAAGGTTTGTTTGTTTGTTTGTTTGATTGGGGTTTAACGTCGTACTCAAGGGTATTTCACTTATATGACAACAGATTGTCCATTTCACACTGTTCACAGCCTTATTACAGTGGGAAACCGAGAGGAAACCTCATAAAAACCACCCACGCGATTGCTGGAGCGACAACATGTGACTTGCTCATATACCTGATGGTAGACAGGTGGATTCAATCTGGTGAACAGTACAACAAAGCAGGTTCAATGTAGTAAGCGCACTCGCTACCACTAAACCATGGGTGAGGGCCTACACAGCAGGTAATCAATTGCTACAGATAGGCACTTACCAATAGGATATGTAGAACACAGGTGATGTCCTCCTTGTCAGCATCCAGGGGGTAGTCACCCATAAACTTCATTATCTCTGTTAACATATACCACAGGTGTTAAACAAAACTTGTGGAAATGTATTTAACTTTACTTTTATTTGGGTATTTTTATTTTCCAGCAAACAGTTGACATACTATGAATGTAGTATAATTATTTGTATCTTACTGTGGCAATTATTTTATAAACATACATACACATAATAACGTTTTTATATTCAGAACTTTTTCGAGAAGTTTAAATATAAATAAGCACAAACAACTGCCATAAAAATATAATGAATTTCAAGTTAATATAGGTATGACTTATTGACCTAGGACAATTCGAACCAAAATGGTCACTTTTATAAACGTATGTCAGCAATCACAAACAACATCTACTTTCAAAGTGGATATAACAGTGAATATGTGTTAAATTTTGATGTGGGAACAGATTGTAACAAATTAGCTAATTTACTGACAAAAAAAATTTAAATTTTATATTTTCACTATGGCAGACTAACTTACCGAGGAAACAGATCAATGCTTGCTTATTTAACTCTGGTGGAAGTTTCAACAACGATCCATGAATTGGTGACTGGAGAAATGAAAACAGACATAGTGAGGTTAAAGATATTATATTGCTGTTCAGGATAAAAACATGGAGACCTACGTCTATCTCTGCGTTATACATGTATATATACAGGATTAGCTTAATCTTGTATCAATGGCTTCTTTATTTTGATGACTCCAATAAAATACTTAAAGTCGACGGTGATCCAACTTTGGCAAAAACACCAGCGTCCATAACCTTTATAACCATTTTTAAAAAAAATAATTTTGGAAATTGACATTTTTCTGTATTTAGGTGAAGACTCCACCTACTGGACTACCATAAGCAGCGGATAATTTTGTCCAAAAGTATTTTACATAATATTCGTTGTAACAAGAGGTTTATACATTTATTGGAAAAACTGTTTTATCTTTTGAAGAGTCCAGCAAGACCTGAAGGGTATTTCACTTTCATGTAGACAATGGTGAATTGCCACGTGGACACCACAATCAAATGTGAAGTGTTTTATTGTGTTGTAAAAGTAATGTTCCTTGAGGGCTAAGTGAGACAGTATGACTATGGCTGAAAGCTACTACCTCACACCTGTGGCTCTTAACAATTTGAGATTTTTTTGACTGATAAACTAGGCCCCTAACATAAAAGTATTTTTCTAAACTTAGCTTATACAATAATGTTAAAGATAATTCAGTACAATGTACATGAACACTCGTTTGTTTTGTTTTTTCAGATTAATGAGAAAATTGTGAAATTTCAAACCCCACTTCACTCACAGACTAACAAGTTGTTACAGCGTGTGTGTTGTTGTTGTTAGTAGTGGAGTAATGTGTGACAGATAATTACAACCCTACCTCCTTCCAATCAGACTAAACAGTCAAAAACAAAACACAAATCCTTAGTACACTTATACACAGTCATGGGGTGTCTAGACAATTTTCCCAGGTTCCTATCTCATATTCATCAGACCATGATAGTCAGGGTTCTCTACCTCATTTCAAATTTATGTTAACACAGATACCATAAAAATAGTAATACACATGTATATAGGCAGTAATTTGGGCTTAATATAGTTCTGGTGCCCGTACCTTCTCTGGAACCAAATGGGCTCAGGAAACTCCTCTGATAGTTGAGCATCCAAAATATATATAATTTGTCCTTGTTGGTTCATTGCTGTACTATTTTGGTTTTGGTAATGCACATTTCACTACTGCCTGAATGAGTCATGAATATTTTTGTCCACATTTTGAATATATCATAAATCAGCCTTTTCAGAACGTTCCCAGGGGTTAATACAATTATTTGACTTATATCATGATGGATTACCAACTTATACCTAAAGGTGGACAGAGAGAATGAAAGGGTTGGAAACAGGAAAGAAACCTTGTAAAACCCCTGTCTTCACTAAACTGCTTTGTACATCTGAGTCTTAAAGGAAGCATTCAACCTATTTTGACCAGTCAAAGGCATTACTCTCTGATATAAAGAGGATTGTTCTTACCTTGGTCCATTTCACGAGATCAGCCTGTTCTTTCCACGTCCATTCTGCGGAGGCACCTGTGTTTGATAAAGGGAATATCGCGTTGTAATACACCGGCTCCATATTTATTTTCTTCAAATAATAAAATCTTTAAAAAATATCCATTCACAACTCCTTTTATTATGTTACCAGTCAAATCTTCCTTATCATTTTTGCCAATTCACTTGTACTGGAAATTTTCTTTTTCTAGACCTTAACAGTTTTGAAGCTTGTAAGTGGGTAGATTACGTCCAGTCTGTTGTGCAGGTGCAAAAGTCTCCAATTAATTCTAAATCCTCCTCACTCAAATATGATCCAAGATTTAAATCACAATGTTTTCCATATTTTGTGTTCAGCCGTGTAATTTCAGGCACTAATGCTATGAGAAACAATGGATTACATCTAGTCGTTTGTGTAATTCAATTGTAAATCCTTCTTATTCAAATATAGCTAAGATAGCATCACAGCATGTCCCTTATGTTTTGATCAACAATCTAAAACTATACACCCCTAGTGTGAGATAGAGTAGTTTGGAACACATATCCCATGTCTATAAAACATTGGAACCAAGTCAAAGTGACACCACCAAGGCTGGGACACTAGAATTTTTGTTTGGTTTGTGTGCACTATATTTCTGCAAGCTATTCAAATATTTAATTTAATGGTGTATAAGAGGGATTGTGAGTTTTAGGGTGTGGACTATACCAATCGTCAGGCTGATAAAGACTTGAGCCAGTGTTCACCTTATATACATATATTATAGTTAAACAGGTTACTTACAATAGTTCTTTAGACCCTATATAACACCTGTATAGCGTTACCTTAGTTTATGTCAATAAATCTTTTGTGCCCACCTGAAGTCATACTTCCCACTCTAATTTAGTCAGCTGCATTGATATTGCATATTAGTCCCATATTATACACATGTTTAATGACAAAGTGGAATATTTTTTTGCTGTTTTTTATTCTGTTGTTTGTTTTGTTGACTACAATGTTTATTTCACCAGATACTTTTTTACATTTCTTTCAGACATTGGCTGCATTTATATAAAAATGTTTCTAAAGTATCATAAATTATATGTTATAATAAAGCTTGTCACATTTTATCCAGAAAAAAAATTCTTGGTAAATTTTTTTTGTATAACTAGGAAATACAGTCTGTGTAATATATCCTTACTACAATAACAAATGCTTTTTGTTTAATAAACACAGTTAGCCTGTAACATTTGAGTGCTTGGGAAAAATTATATGGAACCACAAGTCAGAAAGAAGCAGATATAAAAAAATGCGAGTTTTAAATTGTGTCATTAATTTAGAAACAAAAAGAATAATAAGTTCTATTTTCAATACAAGGAAAGTTAAATGAAGGAAAAGGATTATTGACAAATTCTTAACTTTCAAATGTAACAATATTAATAACTAAAAAACACAACAATGTATGTAATCAAATTCACAACATGCTAAAAGACAAATGGAGTTAATTACCTTATTAGTTTAGAACGGTTATAATGTTAGTATAATTCACCAATGCTAGTAGATTAAACAGAGAGTATGTAAGAAGAACATGCAGTAAATAAAGTTAGAATGATAAATACAGCACACCATCACCTTTGGCATGATTGTGTTTATGGTTTTGTATTTTTTTCATTTTCAGGCTTTCCATCAACTTGACTGTTCCTCTCATAGAGCTGTCGTGACTCTGTGTTACCTGATACCTTTAGGACAAAACAGTCAATGGAGAAATACAGGTGAGATGGGCAGGAATACCAAAGCTGGCAGGTAAACTCTCTAGTTATAGAGTTAAATGCAATGAAAAATCCACAGAGGCCAACATGATTTGCCTGTTCTGAAAGCAACAATACTTTATGAAGGATCCTTCAAACCAGTAGAGTTAATAACTCCACAAATTACCAATTATTTCTTAGGATACATCTTCGATAAGAATCTTTAGATCTAGACCTATCCCAATCAGAAAATGGCAAATTTGTTGACCTCTGTGGCAATGTTGACCATTTAAACATGCCCACCAACCACTTCCATTTCAGTCTATTGCAACTGCAACTAACGAAGCGATCAAGCTGATAGAATGAGAGATATTCTTTTAAAAAAAAAAAAGAAAGTGACAGAAAAGCTAGACAACACCATTGCTAATGTAAGGGGGGCACAGGTATGGGGAGTGGACCCTGGATTCCCATGAAGTAGACAAGGCCATTGTTAATGTAAGGGGGGCACAGGTACGGGGAATGGACACTGGATTCCCAGGAAGTAGACAAGGCCATTGTTAATGTAAGGGGGGCACAGGTACGGGGAGTGGACACGGGATTCCCAGGAAGTAGACAAGGCCATTGTTAATCTAAGGGGGGCACAGGAACAGGAGTGGACACTCTGCATACCCAGAAGGCATACAAGACCAGAGTTTAATAGACTTCCAAGGTCTCTTCACATGCACCCAAATGAGTGATGTCATCAAACCTAATTAGTGTGTTTCCTGGAATACTGATCTGAATACAAGATTACATAAGATGAGCTGCAATCATAATTGATGAAATAATCATGTTTTTATATATTTGGCCCACTGATTTGTTGTTTAAAGGTTATCCTATCATTGGTATGACTAGTACAATCTACCCAATTTATTAGTCACACAGGATGTGTCCCTTTTTTATAATGTACATTGATAGATTAGAGATTGATTGTTTCAACAACTCTTCTTCCAGAATAGGTCTTTTTTAAAATGATTTATTGACTTCCATAAATGAAGATAATAGATGATGAATTGGAAAGTTAAAAATCTTCAACTGAAGAGTTTGTTCTGGGGGTTTTATTTCAAACACATGAAAACAAACATTCCAACAGACATGCTTGATCCCTGAATGTAACTAATTTTAGCAACGTTTTCACACAAGGCATCGAGTAGTTATTTTGAAGAAGAAAAATAACGATTGTTAGTTTGATTGCCGTTAAGCATTGTACTCAAGGGTATTTCACTTATATGGCATCAGATTGTCTACTTCAGACTGTTCCTTGCCTAATTACCATGGAAAACTAAGAAGAAACCTCATAAAAAAACCACTCCATGGATTACCGGAGCCACATCAAGTGGCTCGCTCATATCGAAAGGTTGACAGAGGGAAATGATGCAATGAACAGTACATTGAAGTAGCATAAGTGAGCGTATACACGCTAGCCACTAAGCCACAGGCAGAAAAAATAATGAAGAAAGAAAAAGACTCTTATATTGATGACCTTGAATGGTAAAGAAATCATGGGTCAATACTGGGTAGGTAAAGCATTGTATTAAATTTATTTGTGGTGAGTGCATTATATGAGCTACCTTGTGGCATGTGTATCGCCTCTGCAGTTGAATAGACTGTAAACACTTTATCAAAATGAACCGAGGAAAGCTACAGGTACATACAGGACAGTTTGTCACTGTGAAGCTTCTTTTACACATTACATTTCAAATAAACTTTGGAGTAATATTATACTTTTGATAGCACGAAAACACCATTGAAAACATCATTTGCATAAAAAGCTTTCTTCCAGATTCAGTTTGATGAAGTTTTGGGGTAGATGATTTTTGGGGGGCATTGAAGCATTTTGACTTCTACACTTACTCTGTGCTGGAAGACGGCGATGTTGATCAAATCTAATGTAAGTAGTAAACAGCATAGATTACCACCACTCCTCCCAACCACATACATATATTATACACAATATTCCAAACCTCATTATGTTATCTCACAAAATACATGACAGACATATTCATTCCAATAATCAGATTAGTTTAAATAATACTTTCAACTCCAAACTATTTGAAAATCAGGAATGGCAACAGGCTATAGATTGTCATCTAAATTTACGCCATTCCTTATTTCACCTAGCACAATACAAAGGCAATGAAATTTGAATAAATCCATGATTACTTTACACATCCTTTTCAGAAAATATCAGCATATAATCTGCATGTTCATTGGTGAAAGCAATTTCTATTTGGCGGCTTTTCTTTATGCTTAAAGAAGATCGAGTGTTTACTGGCAAACAAAGATCGAGTGTTTACTGGCAAACGGAGACAATATCCAGGTTTATAGCAGACTATGAATAGAACACAAGACATATTCTAAATGCATTGCCTTTGTATAACCCTTGACATATACGAATAGTTTAAGGTTTCTATACTAAACAAACTCCATGCAGTTCTGAATTACCTGGTGCTAAATCAAGATCTAATTCAGCACTACTTTTATATCCAGGTCTGTAAGGCAGGCACAATCAAGTTTATTTTACTGTTGTTCATAATGTAAATTTAACACTGTTAACTTTAACAGTCATTCAAAATCAATGAGAGTTTACCATCTTTTATAATCAATTTTATTCTAACAATAATTTATCATTATTGTTATTTTACAGTCATTTATACTCAATTCTAATTCTACATACAAAGAAACAATGTTATTTTTCAGTTATTATGGAAAAATTATGTATGAATTATTACTGTATTTCCTGCTAAAATCGTACATTGCACAAGCTTAAAGTAACATGTGACAAGAAAAAACTTGACATGTGTAAATACAAAACAAACCTTTCAATATTCATAAAAGCAAACAAAACAAGAGTATTTTTTTAAAAAGTTCATCCACCAAAATGTCATAACAAAAAAAAAGTACATTAACAAATTGACCACGTAATGTATAAACATTTGAGGTTTGTTGGTTTGATTGATTTGGGTTTAACGTCCTGCTCAATCGTTTTTCACTTATACGAGGATAGATTCCCCCTTTCTCAACCTGCCTTTTTCAAAACCTAAAACTGGGAGGAAACCTTGTTAAAACAATTTCCCACAATTGCCATTTTATGTGACTCCCACGTTTACAAGAGGTTGACAAAGACCAGAACTTGTGGTATTGAATGATGATTAGCAGGCAGACATGTTAACATTGAACCACGTTCCAGTGTATAAATGTCTGTGATATGTTGATAGAGAAACAGATCAAATATTAATGCAAATTATCATGAAAGTTTTGAATTATAAAGTAAATTAACACTGATGATTGTTTTGATCAAAGGTGATGAAAGTTATGAGGTATTTCTGTTGCATATATTAAACAAGTCATGATGATTAATTAAGAGTGTAATGAACTTACTTGTTAATGGAGTCTCTGAAGTTCAGCATAGCAAACTCCATGAGAGAATACTTCCCGTCTGGGACACCTGTACTGGCATAACTCACATCAATATTGTCATCACCATAGATACCATTAGACACGCCCTCCTGAAAGCCAAAACCACTTAATGTGAGATAACGGATTGATAATTTATACCAGAGAGCAATTTAATAGTCTTTTTTTGATTGTAGTGAAATATATAATTTGAGGCATATTCCCTTGCTTAATTGATAGATTAATTGATCAGTGTTTTACACTTTGATTAACAGAATTTCCTCTATATGATTGCAGTGTATTTCAACAATGATAGGCACTAGCACTACTAAGATTTGTGCTGTTTGAATAATGTTGGAAAGTTTATTTTTCTCTCCTGCCAAGAAAAGACTGCATTGCTTCTCTTGAAACAAACTGCCCTTAGCAGAGGGCCCTTTGATTAAAGAGCAACATAAGTGGCATGCTGAATGGCTATGTGCTACCCATAGCTCTAAGGTATGATGACAACAGGAAGCTTCTTCCAACCACTGTCAACGTCAATTAATGAAGTAACAGTTACTTATTCTATAGCCACACGCTGTCAGCCCTTTTCTTGTGAATGTCACTAAAACTTAATCCTTTAGTGAACTCAAATACCAGCCTTTAATCAAACCAATTGATATAAATGATTATTATAGTAATGATTGAATGTAGAAATTTATACTTACTCTGCTTGGAGGTCTACCTACGGGATCTGCCAGGTGAGGCTGTAAAAGCAGAAGTAGACAAACAGGATTTTACTGTACAATAACAGGAAGAATCATCAAACATTTCCTCAAACACCCATTAGATGGCTTCTGGGCAATAACTGTCTGATATACATTCTGGTTCTGGTCAAATTAGATAACACTATTTTTCCACATGAACTGGCACATATTACTTTACTCTCAATTAAATTTAACATTTACCAAGAGGTACAAAAAAAGGTAAATAGTTACCCACATTTTGGAGATAAAGTTACATCAGTTAAATAAGTGTGTGGAGGTATTTCAATTAACAGATGTCCTTGATTTTAATAGGCGTGCATAAAGGTACAAAGATACACATACAACTTTTTCTTCCTCTGAATTTTTAAATATAGGAAGAAAAAACAATCTGAAGTTACAGAAGTCTGCTTGGCTTTCATTCTTAAACTAGTTGTTAATGGATATCATACCTGGAATTGCCCATGGTGTGGTGTTGTCTGAACCTCATAACGAGCTAAGGGGCGGACGTATTCAGCTGGAAACATTCCTGTCACTCCGTTCAAAGAGCCATATAACCAGCCTGCAACCAACATTTTTATTAATAATGAAACCCAGAAGAGATTGATTGATTAACATTTTATGCCCTGCTTAGGGGTATTTCACTGTATGTCAGCGATGTACTCTGACAATAATTAGCGTATCGGTGTTAGGTGTTCTGATATAGCTGGAAGGTTATCTTCCTACAGTGCTAACTACACACAGAAATGAAAGCAAGAGAGCTGCTTAGAAAATGACCAAGAAAAAGAAGGATTGTCCTATTTAATTCAATTCAAGCTTAAGTTCGTAAAAATGAAATTTACTCTTCCCATGTGTTAGGACGCAGACAGCCAGACTACATGTAGTATATGTACCCGGTAAGATTTATATTGGATTTGACTCCCAGAAGAGCTTATACGGTCTATGTGCCTTCAGGAAGTATTTGAACTTGATACTATTAAGTGTGAAATACTAATCTTAATGAATTACCAGCTGCTTTAGGCTCCAAAGGTCATCAAAAGATGAACTAAACTTTAATTAATTATGTGTTATACTTCAACACCCATTGCCAACTACAGCTTAAAAAAAAAAAAATAGGAGTTGCTTCACTACAAATTTCATATCTATTTATCTAGAACATGTGTTGATTACTCAATATTAATTAATCACCTGTGTAATTAATTGTATATAAAGTCT
Organism: Mopalia muscosa; assembly: GCA_031763545.1. NCBI lineage: Eukaryota > Metazoa > Mollusca > Polyplacophora > Chitonida > Mopaliidae > Mopalia > Mopalia muscosa. Next base: position 12,344 of record JARFOD010105781.1, read on the forward strand.
GAGCCTTATCCTCTCATATTGTCTGTATGTAACTTATTACAGTGTTAGTTATAAATCACACAGCAGAGTATGAATCTGGGTTAACTTGTTTAATGATTATGGAAATACTTTCGGATAAATAATAATAGATTATATCTGACTACTTAATAATCAGACAGCATAACCAGGAGTTTTTGTAGCAAGCTAATAAATATCAAGCTTATCAACAATGAATATATAATTCAGTTTTAATTAAAGAAAAGCGCAAATACTCTTTAGAACTTAAACGGGGCATTGAAATTCTCTGAGAAGACTAAATTATTACAAACCTTTATAATTTGGCTTACATCCATGACTCGAGGTTATGTCACTCACATTATGATTTTAAAACGGTGATTGGGTTCTGAATAGCTAGGTCTCACATTAAATTACACAGAAGCATAACCATATAGCACCCTCAGAGTTTGTAAGACAGTTGCTACATTTCCAAAATATACTGTCTGCATGTAGAAAACATAGTTCTGCCTGACTGCACAGTCAGCATTTCCTCTAATTAATAATACCTCAACCACTTTGACAAATGTCTAATATACTAGGGCGTACATTGTTCAAAGACCAGTTTTATAGATGTACTTAATGTTTTGTTTGCAGATATGCTGTACAACCTCTTTTCTCGGTACACAAAGACGTATAAATGAAATAAAAATACCAGTATATGCATATAAGGAAATAAACAAAAACATTTATTCTATTATTAGTGAGATACATGTGTTATATTAATGGCTGAAGTCAATCATACCGACAGAAACATCTGATGTTCTCCAATTAACAAAAGATCAACTCTGAGCAGATATTTAAAATTTTCTTCCTACTCATATATTTAATAAACAAATTTGAACCAAGGTTACTGGCAAATCTGTGTAGTTCTAATACATGTAACTGTTTCAGCTGCAGTTGAAATTGTCAGAATGTAACAACGAAAAAACAGATCACGCCTAATGTCTTAATTAAGAACACAGTAGTTTGTTTGATCAGGGTTTTATATCGTAATTAACATTATTTTACTCATATGGTGGGGTGCCTGTCTAACGTGTGAAGGAAACCACCCTTGACACCACTGGCTACAAACACGACTGTATAATCCCAGGACCCAATAGTAATATAAACAACAGTCTTGTGTTACCACTTAGCTCTGAGAGACCCAAGGCAACAAGAAACTCCCTACCACCCACCCACGAAAACATGCTGAAGGTGGATTATTAATACTAGTATTGGAGTTTTAATTTTAATATATGTTCGAGGGGAAGACATTTATATATTGTAATATGCATTCAACTGTTCCAGTAGAGTTGTAGTAGTAAGAAGTTATAGTAGTCAGAATGTACATATTAAACATTCAAGTAACTAGCCTTTATTTACACAGAAACCAGTTTTAAGAGAAAAGATTGGGTGTATTGATTACAAAAAAAAGACAATTTAAAACAGTAAAAAGGTTGATGGATTGAATGGCGTCATGTCAGATGACTAATATGTTCTTTAGGATTATTGTAAATTTCTTCTGTGTTAAAAGATAAGGTAGTCTAGCTCAACAGTCTCAGATATAATACTATTCTCCTGGATGTGTATATATGTGTTTATGGGACTCCTATTTATACAATAAAGACTGGGTGTATATTGATTGGTTGAATGGTAATTAATACAGTGCTCAAGGGTTATATGACACCAGGACAATCTTACAATGTAAAGTGGTTTTGCCTTCAGCCAATGTATGTACCACAACAAAACAAAGGCTGCATCAGTTCCACAGGCAAACAAAATTGCTATAAAAAAAAATGAAAACTTATACTTTGCTGAATTTGATAATATTGACTTCCTTAAAGAATTGTGAAGGCACATATTTATGTATTTATTAATTAAGAGAATATTCAATATGTCAGGCAATGGGTGAAGGAAACCACACTCAACATCACTGGCAATAAACAAAGACTAATAGGGACATATATCAGACAATCTCAGGACACAATACAAAGACATCACAAACATATCCTTTGGTTCTGATAGCACCACCCCCTCCAACCACCTGCTGTCAATGAGGCCCTATTTTTTAATAACATAACAGTTCTTACCGTTTTCTGATTTGGTTTCATGATCTCCCAGACAAATAACTGCTCCTTTACGGAAACTCAGCAGAGTTGATTCTCTAGTGATATAATCCTTTACAGCTATCACATAACGCTCATTCTAAAATCAATCAAACATACTGTACTGTTTAGAGGACACCTCAACCTTATATACGGAATAAATGAATTCCTGGCATATATATCCACCATATATATAGCTATATAAATATACATGTATGTAAGATGACTATAGTTGTTGTTGTGTGTTTTTTTTTTTTGATGTAGACATCCTTGTGCCAGACTGATTTATCATTGGCTATGGAATAAGTGCTGATCTACATATTCACAAACTTACTTATGTATCCTCGATTTATACCAGTTTTCTTTTAAGCTGAATGAGTAATCACTATATATAAGACAAGTAGCTTTAATGTAGATATAGCTATTGACAGTATATAACACAGACTGATGAGAGAATTTGCATAAATATCACATTATGCCTTACTTATCTATTTTCTATTTCAGGTAACACCTTAATTGATATACAGCAGGTAAGATCATATTTTATTCATGCATTGTATAATTTTTATAATTAACATCAATAACACCGCTTTACTTTAAAACTTAATTAAGTTTCAGGTATTTTAATTATTTTCAAAAATGTTAGATAACAGATAGATGTTTTATTACTCAGTCAATTACGAAAATTAATAATCAAACTTTTTATTCTTATATCAATCTTACATGTAGGTTACCTAATTATCTAGTCAAATCAAATAGATAGGAATTATCAATGAAATATGTCATAATGATTTAAGAGTTTAATATAATATGAAAACAAATTGATGCTCCACTTACCTTTTCGCTTTCCATACAGAATGAATCTATCACCTGTTTGACATGCTTAGCCTGGAAATGAGAGGAAATAGCTCAGATAATAAATGCTTGTAGAAATCACTCAAGGAGTGCAGCAATAACCCAGCAGTGAAACTCTACTCATTATTTTAATACAAACCTGTGATATTAACATTTCACCAGATACAATAATTACAGGTAGTGGTTGACTGAAAAAAAAATACAACCTATTATAATGGTATGTGCATACAACAGAATGCACCCCTGAATCACAAATAATAAATTGCCAGGTAAATTGAGGTAATGTAATTAACTGTATGTATATTACAGGTAGCCTCCCCCATTAGCATATGACGGGTGAGAGTAAAGCCCTGGGGGGCAGACTGATAGGATCAGGGCAGATTGTTCAGGGTGAGTGGCTCCTTATTCTAGTCTGATTATCCCGAAACATCTCTAAGTAAAGGTCCCCTATGGACAAGACAGAGTCAGTACAGATAACAGTATCTGGCAAATATGTATATGACTTACCAAACTACAGCTACCCAGGTAATTAACTGATAAGGTTACCTGGCATTTAATGATCAGTCAAAAAAGTTTTTGTTATTTTATTATTCTGTTATTTTCATTTTCTTTTTTATTTTCCTCCAGCAAACATTCTAATCAGTCAGACAAAGACACATCCATGGTCATACATCATAATGCTTTACTATCTACTCTTCACTTTTTTCATCAACTAGTGATAAAATTAATTGCATCAACAATTTCTTATTTATAAAATTAATCCTCCATGCTGAAAAAGATATTTGATTCTTTGTCAAAACTGCTCAGTACTATTTTGTAAAACAAAACTGTTCTTGTAAAAGTTTGATGCTGTACTCAATAAACTGCGTGCAAAGAAACCACCCTCTACATCACTGACAATACACAACGACAGGATAGAACAATAACAGCACTATCAAACCACTTAATGCAAAAACATCACTAACAGATTGACTGTGTGTTGCCCTTCAGCAGAGAGCTCCAGGGAAACAGGAAGCTCTCTCCCAACCACCCGACCAAGGGATTAACATTTTTTAAATTTTAGCAGACCTATTCCGCAAATAATCTCTCAACATTTTGAATCAAATACATTTATTCAAATTTTTTTCCTTCCAAAAAAGTAGGATATGAAATAGTGACAATACACATGTGCGGGTTTAATATTTTTCATCAGATTTTGAAAAAAATAAAATATATGCAGAAAGAATATCAGTTTTTGCATCATTTTAGAATATTAACCTTAATTTCAATATAAAAATCTGACTGAAGAAATTCAGGTATATACAGGATATAGTGAATTTAATAACTTATTTGACTAATGGTCAACACTGAAATTATTTAGTAATTGATAAAGACAGATTTTAAATCAATGAGTAGTTAAACTTACCCTGTTAGTGAAGAAAACGATAGACTTCCCTCTGAAGTTGACTTGCACAGTATTAGCAGTTGGGAGTACCACATTGATCACATCTTCAAACCTGAAATAAAACACTTCATTGATAGTATTCTCCTCCATCTTGATCCTCTCACTGTCTCACATACCCATCATAGCTTCATGTTTTGTTTATTCATTGATCAGCTTAGATGAATGCATTTGCTTTGTAGCACAATTCCCCTAAAACTCAAGTTTAAGGAAAAGGACGGGGGAAATACTCCATCATAAGTAGCTCCTGTTTCTGGCATGTGATACATACTAAGTAATGAAATAATCAGTATTTCTGGATCAATATTTTATCATCTGAACTCAAATGGAACTTTAGAACTGGGTATGAGTATAAATGAACTCAAACTATGAATATAGAAACCTCAACAGTCACAGAGACCTTTTTTCTTCGTTTAAGTCAACAGCTCCATTATGACGGTACATTATAAACCTTACATACTGACTGTATTAAGAAAATATACCAGCTATTCACTTATTCTTTGGCTCATTTTCCCTAAAGTTCCCATCAAAGTATGTCTAATGGGAATAGTCAACATGGAACGATTTCCAGTCTTAAGCTGAGTATTAGATCTATATGCTCTTCATTGACAACAAGTCAGTCAATTCATACAGGCTGAAAGAACTCTTTAATGGCCATGCTTGAACTTTCGACAAAAGACACAGAAGTTCTTTTGTTGTCACAGCAATGAAAGGCAATGCAACTCTAAGAAATACATAAAATGGTTTGAAAATCTGTTTTCCATCAAAGCGACTAATACTGTTTAACAGCATTTATTAATGGATTGGTGCTTTACATCGTATTTAAATTTATTTCACTGATACAATGGCATTCCGGCCCACTGGGTGAACGGAGCCAGCTTTGACGTCACTGGCCTCAAACAATAATCAGACAAGGACAAGCAGATAACTGAGAACATAGTGCAGTAAAACCATTTGTAATTTCAACACACCAACTAATCAAGCTCCAGTACCCCTATCACCTGACAAATCACTGTGGCAACAAGTACCTCCCACAAGCCTCTCATAGATAAACAAACAGATCTTACAGCACAAAATCGTATTGTTGGTAATAACATGTGCATTTAAACAATTACTAGAGAGTGTTATAATTACAAAATCTCTATTTTTTTGTAGTTTATTTATTTATTTGGCGTATTAGACCTCTTTTCCATCAGCTGTACATGAGATTGACATGTAGTAACACACCTGTAAGGTGCTGGATTCCAAGGTTCAATATAATGCTTGTTTGATTAAGGTTTTAAGCCATAGTTAAAGACAAAGACAACTGTTTTATGACCTAAGACAAAGACAAAGATTGTATTGTACTTGCATTCAGGTAAGCATAGCCGTTAATTACATGTAGTTAATTTAACACACTGGACTGACATCACTGTTCCAAAACAGGCTCAGTCACCAATGTGTCAGTTTGCTTATGAATGCATTGGAAGGCATCTGTAACAACATGGTGAATATACAAGCTTGGTCATCCAAGTGCAAGCAGATTGTCCACTTGACACTGTTCCTTGCCGTATTATGGTGAAAAACCAAAGATGAAACCTTATAAAAACCACCCCTGTGATTGCTGGAGCCATGACACACTTTAACTCAACATCGCATACAGACAGCTTTCATATTGTTCCTTAGCTTCAGAAAAGCAGGCAGAAAGAAGCTCTCACCTTTCAAAAACCCTATGTTCATTACAATACAAACCCTCTCTCCAGGGTCCTATATGATAATAATTTTTATAAAATTTCACTTTTATTTCTAACAATGTATATAGCATATATAGTTTGACTCTCAAGACAGGTAAATTTTCCTGTCTTATGCATAACCTATTCATATATGTTCTTACCTGATATGCTGAGTGACAGTGAAAAAATCTTCCACCAGATTACGGTCACGACGGATTAAAAACACTCCTGAATGACTCACACCCAACAACTGTACATCAGAATAATGGCCACTTGACTGAAAGAAAAATGAGCCAGAAAGTTACAAATATTCTCTGTTTAAATCACTACATCAGACATAATTTTGTGGTTTATAATAGATTAGTTTTATAGTGCAAGTACCATATTACATTGGAAAGATGAAGCCGTATTGTACCTGAGAAATGTGTCATAAATCAATTATCTAGAAGGCTTATTGAAAAAATGAAAATAACATCAAATAACATAGAATATTGTTTAAGATTCCTATGGTTGTGTTTACGGTAAGTTGCTCAGGGGCTCTGTTTTTTGAAGTTATTTAATAATAAAGTAACAAAAAAACACAAGAAATTAATGATTGAGCTAAGTTAAACCAGAATTCAAGGAGAAGAGTAAATACTGGAAGTCTATTCCATGTTCATGGAAGGTTCTAAAAACCAACCAATTGACCTGTAGTGTTAGTTTTACACTGTCTATTTGCAGTTCCAAAATAGCTATGAACCAACGAAGAAACATTCAGAATGATGGATAGGTAAAATTACACCAGTTGATTGTATTGTAAGAACACAGTGGATCTTCATTTGAAGACACAGAATTGGAGAATCTAGACAATCTGTATAAAATGTCCTTTTAATCCACATTTTTAATTACAGATGGAAGTAAAGATAAAAACAATTCAGCACAAATTAAAGAATCACATTTAAAGTTTCCAACAACCAAAACTTTCAACAAACTGTTTTTGAAATGATATAACCTGTAAAAAAGACCAAGAAACAACCAAAGGAACAGTAAATTTTATGACAACTATTAGAATCCAAACTTAACACTTACTGCAACAGGGAAGAATCTACAGAAGTATGTAGGCCATTCTTTGGCTGTGTCCACAATGAACTTTTTCACCTGACTCTTGACCTGTGTTGTTAGGTAATTACTCTTCTTTATTCCATGATTCTCTGGAGAATTGACAAACAGTAGATATTATAACAAGGACTCAAGACTGAGGTAAGAGCAATGTGGATATCAGAAAATATTAAAATTAACATCTTGTAAAAGTTCATTAATCATAAACTTAACCATTTCCAAGAAAACATTAAGTGAAACATGGTGTCCTAAAAATTTAAATTGAGCAGTGCAGGGAACAGTGTTTCTTCAATGTAACTGATTCGTCGATCGTAAGAGGCGAGAAAAGAGGTTGCTTTCTGTTGCCCTGGTGTTCGCGGAGCTGAAGGGTAACGTTAAGCAGATTTGTTTGTGATGTCCTGTATTTCTGTCCGTCGTCATATAAGTGAAATACCCTTGAGTACGACGTTAAACACCAATCAAACAAACAAACAAACAAACAAACAAATGATGTCAGGCCAATCAACTGGGTGCATGTTCGTTTGTTTGTTTGTTTGATTGGGGATTAAAATCTTACTCAAGGGTATTTCATTTATATGATGACTGCACCTAGCCTTATTATGGTGGAAAACTGAGAGGAAACCTGGTAAAAACCACCCCTGCGATTGCCGGAGCCACAACATGTGACTCGCTTATATACCTGAGGGTCGCCAGGCAGTCTCCATCCTGTGAACGGTAAATCAAAGCAGGTACAGTTTAGGAAGCGTGCACGCTACCACTAAGCCACCGCTGCGGGCCAATTGGGTGCATGAGAATCATCAATTAACAAACAATTAACAATCAAGACCAGATAACCAGAAGACAAATATGGTTTAAACAATTAACAAAAATGCATTGCTTTCAAAATTCATTCTATACAGTAAGATTGGTTTAGGGTTGTACTCGAGGGTATTTCACTAATATGACGACAGATTGTACACTTTGCATTGTTCCTTGCATAATTATGGTGAAAAACTGAGTATACTGATGGTCGACAGAAGGACTCGATTCCATGATAGGTATATTGGAGTAGGATTAGAAAGCGCACATGCTGCCCCTGCGCCACGGCCACAGGCTTTAAAGTAAGACGATTCCACTCACCCAGAATGCCTTTCATCTTAAGTCTATCCGTCTTACTTATCCTAATACAACCATAATTAAACACATCCTGTATGATCTGACAGTAGACAAGGTGGAGAGCCAACGGGTTCTCCAGTCTCTCATTGGGTAAAAATACCTACAAGAAAAAGTCAAAAAGTTAGTTGAACAGCTCAGAAATAAAAGAATTGAAATAAATCATAACTGATTGATTAATTGGTGGTCTAAGCTGTGCTTAAGAGTATTTCACTTATATACAGCGATGTATTCCAACAATAATTGACACTAGAACAACCAAGATGTAAAGCGTTTCCATTATGATGGAATGTTAATCTTCCTCCAGTGCTTAGTAAAAACAGTATTGCTAATCCTGTCCTTTCTCCTTTGAAACAGATAATATTTGGGCAAAATAATATAGACTCATATTACAATTAAATTTTGCTCGTCTTTTTTATTTTTTAGAATTTGTTTTATTTTCCCTGTATATTTCTTTGTATTGACAGATTTATTTCTTGATAAAGATGTTGAATACTTGACATTCATTTTTTGTTGAGGTTTCCCAAGGGGGGAAGGGTATTTCCCTTTGGTACTTTGCATTGCTAGTAAAAACAGTAAATGCTGGTGACTGCCAAGCAGGAAATCTCTGTTTCATATTTAAAATCCTAAGCTGGCATCTAACTTATTTAATTTTGTAAAAATGTCCAGTACTACTGTTGTTGGTTATATACCATAAGAAGTATGTGTATTTAAGTACTGGTATTTAAGATGAAAACATCTAAGATAATCATTGTCTATACTGACCTCTTTTCTGATATGTAACCTCCATGGAACTCTTTGGTACATATAGAATGTTTCTTTGTTCTGTGGATAGAGTTGACTTATGATTTTATCGATGGCACTGTAGTCTACTGGTGGTAGTTTCGGGGTCGGCTTAATGATGGGAACAGCTGTGCAATGCAAATAAAATACCATGTTAAATAAAACGCATGTAAAGCTTCATCTTATTTTTTATCTATGGCCTGTGCTTTTATTTATTTTATCTAAATTGAAACAAATATAAAGAAAGAAAAAAATATTACAAAAATAATTTAAAGTGAATTAGATGCTAAAAAATCTGAACTGTATTTCGAATAACATATTATGTGAATAGATTAAGGCGGATATGACAAGAATTTGACCTTAATTACAGTAATACAATTTTTCAAAATGTGGAAAAAATGGAGAAGTTAGTATACTCACGGCTAGATTCTGTGACGGGTTCCTCAACCTCGTAGTTATACTCTGGAGTGATTGGTCGAGGGAGAGGGGTGTGGACGATTTGTGGTGGAGGGGGTGCTCTGTTGGTCTGCTTGAGGATAGGAGGTGCTGCAGGTGGTGGGAGCGGTGTGGATTTGGTTGGAATAGAGGAAACTGGTGGTGGAGGGGGTGGTATCTGTGTGATAGTACTGGCATAGATATCTGGACTGATTGAAGGTGGAGATGGTTTAGGAGTTGCTTTCACAGCAGTTGGCTTTGCTGTTGCCTTCTTTTCCTCCAAGTCCTCCTCAGTTTGTATTCCAGCTCCCATCCCCAACTTTCTCTCTAATAACTTGAGGGTGTTAAAATGAGCAGCATTCTCAACCAATGATTTGCTTCTCTTTGCTCCCTGAAACATAATCAGATGATGACAACAACAAAAACAACCAACAAAGGGGTGAGCAGCCAATTTATTGCAGGAAAAAAATGTGGGGTCTGTATGTAGGCCTTTATGATGATTCCGACATTTTGCCCACTTAGTTCTGAGAACCAGCAATTTGTAGCATTGTAGGGAAACTACCGTTGAAATGAATTACAATATATATGTAGAGATAGTTGAGCCATGTTATATCGATGTTGATACGCTGAGCTATCTGAATCTGGACCATTTTGTTTAAATGACTGGCGTAAAGTCATGTTATGGGTAATTTAAGCATAAAATTGCGATCCAGTCAAATCGATGGATTGTTTAACAGATTGATTGATTAGTGTTTCATGCTCTTCAAATAAACTGTCCTAAACCAGAGAGACATCTAACTACATAGAGTATTTGTACAAAGTTTAATTAGAATCTGATGAATATCAAGTTAAGAGATAGAAACCAAGGTTGGGCCACATATATGTCGAGATACACCGAAATGAATTCCTTAGGATGTCTTGCCATATGGAATAATCCTACCAAATTTAAATTAAAAACTGATTTACAGTTTTCAAGTTGTAACCAGAAACCACAACCAGCAAGGGTCAGAGGAATGGACCCCTGTGATACTCAATCCCAAACGTCATCTTGCTACAAGGAATTAATTGGTGTGTGCTGAAGGTTATTTCACTTCTACAACAACAGTGTACTACCAAATATTGAACGGAAAACAACTATAATATGAAGGGGTTATATACAAATTCTCTTGTTGCAAAATTAATGTTCCTCCACAACTGATAGCATAAATATATTTCAATTCTGCTGTGCTTAGCTATAGGGTGAATATGACAAGTAGGTGCCAAGTGCTGGAAATGAAATGAGACTTAAGCATTTGCTGAAACCAATCTCAGAAGACATCCGGCCACTTGGAATAATTCTACCCAGTTTTATTAGAGTCCGATAACCTATTCTCAAGTTAATATTGGCCAGTAACAAAAATCAACAGACAACCCAATACCCAAAATACATCCCTTAAATGATGTAAAAAAAATAAAAACAATATTTGAGATTCATTTAAAATAAATGTGTATGGTAAATATTATTTGAACTTTTACATGTATTAGCAAAAATTGAGTTTACCTTCGGGTGTGCTGCACCCCCCTCCTCATCAGCAGGTGGTTTCTTCCACTTCCTTCTTCTGGACATTCTGTCGTGAATGGACTGGGCTATCTGTTCATCAATCTCCAAACGGCCCACTTTTGGTTTGGGTTTGTCTACCTTGTGGACCGGAGGTGGCCACTGCACACGACCAACTCGCACAGTTTTAGCTCGACCCGTTTTCTCTGTATCATCATCGTCGGAATCATCCCCTTCATGATGGATGTGATCATCTTCCCATTCATGGGACACACTAGGGGGTAGGGGTGGTGGAGGGGGTGGAAGTGGGGCCACCTCAGGCATACGTGGAGATTTAATATGTGCCTCATGAGGAGGAGGAAGTGGGGGAGAAGGTAATGTGTTTGGGCGCTGACGATCACTCGACGATTCATCTGGTGGTGGTATTGCAACTCGTAATGGTTTTCGTTTCACATCAGGACTTTTCGGCAAGGATGGAGGCGGTGGAGGGGAAATGGGCACCTCCTCAAAACTGTCATATACTATTTCATGAGAATCCTCCTCATTCTGTGGCTTTATGTGATGTCCATAAATAGGTTCGCTGTCATTTGCAGCTTGACGTTTAATAAGAAAACGTGAATGGCCAGGTAGTTCTAGAACAGACTTTCTCTCAAAGGCATATTTCAATTTACCCACATGTCCTGGATCACTGTCATCTATAGTGGAGTCTGCAACACTTACAGGCACCGGGGGAGAGACTACAGCATGACCATTGGTCAGACTGGGTTTGGTGGGTGATTGCGGACGAGGGGCAGGAGTATCTGGGGCTATTGTCACTCTCTTTGGTTTAGGGGCTGGTACATTAACCACAGTCTCTACCTGTCCCTGCTGACCTACTTGAGACTGTCTTAACATAGCCTGTTGTAGTGATTGCTGAAGCAGCTGATTCTGTAGAGTTTGTTGCTGCAGAGCAGCCTGTAACGCTGCCTGCTGATTTTGCTGTTGTTGAAAGGCTGCAGCGACTGCGGCCTGTTGTTGATTCTGTTGTTGAAATGCTGCAGCAACTGCAGCTTGCTGTTGATTCTGTTGCTGATACGCTGCTGCTGCTTGTTGTTGTTGTAACTGAAATTTTTGACATTTTATATTTATTATTTTCCAGATTCCTTCCTTTGTACAATTCTTTTTAAATTTTGAAAGCTTTTATTATGTCACAAATCAGTCTGAGAACATTTACAACAAATGTGGTTTTCTGGGTGTGAGATTAAGAAACTTATTCACACACTTAGAACAAATCAGTTTTTTTTTATAACTGCAGTTTAAAACTTACATGTATATATACATGTGCCCAAACTCTCTGTAAGTTTAAAACTTACATGTATATATACATGTACCCAAACTCACTTTATTTTTCGTTTTTTCTTCTTTTCCTTTTATGACAACACAATAAATTAAAAAAATTTCAAATGCTGCATTACATTTCTGAAAGTGACATTTAAACTTTAAGTGTGTACCTGGATAGAACAAATAAAACTTATTTAGTGTGATATTCTTTATTATTTTGACAAACTTACCATTTGTGTGAGGGCTTGTTGTTGTAACATTTGTTGTGCAACCTGGTCTGCTACCATTTGCTGTATACCAACTTGTGGCACTCCACCTAATCCAAGAGTAGGCTGCATAGTGGACATTCCTAGGAAACACACCCAAAAAAATGATATGGTACAGTCCATTCATGACAGTCCGAGGTAAGGATGAGGAAGAAACTACCTACTGATGAGGGGGGAGCAGCTCACCATAAGGTACACTTAACACATGTAGTCTAAGGGGCCAGTTGCTCAATGGTGTTTAACGCCATAGTTAACTTTACTTCACTCATTCACTTTTGTATTGATAGGGTTTCATGAAAAAACAGAAAATATCCGCTCACATTATCTGCTGTCAATTGTTCATAGTACTATTAAAATTACACCTGAATTGCTCCTGGGATTCTAGTTTGTAATTCGACCATTAGGTGTCTGAGTGTATAACACAATGTCACTCTGGCAATGGCTGGGGTAGTGATTACCAGGTTTCCTCTCCGTTTTCGACGTATTTAAGAGTGTCATACAGAAAATATGTCATGATACAAGTGAAATACCCTTGAATACAATGTTAATCCATAGTTAAATAAACATGTATCCTGGATAAGATGAACAAAATTTGATTGTGAAAGTCTATCCATAATAATGGATTAGTGATTTAATACATTAGCAACTCATTTGGCTTTTGTACAGCCAGGTCTAGCCAGATATCTTTTAGATAAAATCATTATATAACAATGGAAATTAGATATAGTCCAATCATTTATTGGTTTTGGTTTAGGCCATACTTACTCACATGACCAGTCTTATTGCAGCACTTTTGTATCAGTCTACTTGGTGAAGGAAATCACTGTAAATGTGTCAGCTTGGTAGACAGTACTAGACACTCCAACAAACAGACTTCTGAACTATGGAGGTGTGAAGTACCTTGCTGTATTTTTAATTTAATCAGTCGGGATGTCAACCGCTCCCAGTACAAATATCAATCCACAAGGTGCATTGATTAGCCACAGTATATAAAGCACGCAATAAATTAAGGTTCCTATCCTTTTTTTTCTAGTCCAAAAAGCACACATAATTGCGAATTCTGATTATGTGAAACACAAAACTTAGGAACTTTTGCAAGTGTGACAAAAGTTCATATTTTATTGATATTATTGATTGGAAACAAAATAAGCACAAAATAATCTTATTCAAAATATTTCAGAAAGAAAAGTATTAAATTTCACAAAAAGAATTTTTAAAAATCTCTTACCAGTGTTAAGAAGTGGGACAGTCAATGGGGCATTCATTGGCATAGAGATTGGGACAGTGGGGTTAATATTAAAACCAGCTGGTAATCCAGTGTTTGGTACACCAGGTATGGCACCAGGCTGAGAAAAACAATAGAAATACAATATATTTATATAGTTTTTGATGTAAGATCAACAGAATTAAATTCCAATTACAAATCATTGGTCAACATTTTTGTGTGAGGAATACCTGTGACCTCCAACTGACATTCAACCCACATACATTTGAATGGAGCCGATGGCCACAGGTGAAGCGTTTTCAGACTTGTATCCTACAATTGAATATACTGCCCGGTAATCTTTCAATAAGAATGATAAAATTTGTCATAATTTGGACTTTAAAACTGTTCTGTTCTGGTACTGTAAAATTGTGAACTGTAAAAGGGCAAAAACAATTCATACAACTTACCTGAGTTTGAATACCCTTTCCACCTCCTTTGATCCTGGTCTCTAAATCCTTCCCATTTGTAAGTGGTATGTGTTCATCTAACACTTTATTAAACACATTCTCCACCCAGCCTGAGAGGTCTGTGTTAGAAGAAACAGTGGACATTGCACGAACTAAATCAGCATGAGAATCGTCTCTCTTACGCCTAGCCACCTGGTCAGCGGCTGACCTCTGACCCCCTAAAGGTGTCTTTTTAGAAGCCATTTTCACATAACGCTGGTTCAGTTTGCTTTCAGACAAATCAGGGTTTTCATCTACTGGTCTGGCATTCCCATTTGGAACGGAACCATTCATATAGCGAGAGTTTAGTTTTGTTGATGGTAGATCTACGCCATTCTGTTCCTTGGGGTCCCCGTTCATATGTGAATCCCCATTAGGAAGTCCATTGGGTGTCTGGCGTTTCACATAACGTTGATTTAATCGACTCTCTTCGGCCAGACCTGTTTGTACAACACCTAACGGTCTTTGGTTCAACTTGGATGTCTGTGAGAATCCAATGTTCCTGAGAAGTGAAGCACTAAGTCTAGATTCCTCCAGAGACAATGGTTCTGGTAAGTGGCCAACAATCTCCATACGGTTCTGTAAATCTGGGTTGTGAGGTCTGGAAGGTTAGAAAACAAAAAAGTTCAAAGAAACTTCCAAAAATGGGCAAAAAAAACCAGAAGTTAGCATGCAGACCATTGCATATGTATTTAAATCACTTTAGATACAGTTGAAAAGGAGATATAAATACTGAGACATAATCATTTTTCACATAGGTTGGACCAAAACATCTACTGTTGAGGAAATTTAATTGAAATGAAAGTATATCTTACGTATGTTCAAACACTCTTCGTCTTGAAGATGTTGTATCTTTACTTCTGTCAGAAGACACAAGAAAGAAAGATTTGCATGATGGGAAGCCTGGAGGTATTTCCATTTCACTGATCAAATCCAGAATATAATCAAAGCCCATCAGCTCGTAACAATCATTTTCTTCTTTCAACTCAACAGTCCAACCTCTACTGTTGTCTGTTAATCCCCTAGAACACAGAAAAAACAACAAATAAAACAACAGTTATCAATTGGTTGATTTGATTGGGATTTCACACAATAGTAAGGTCTACATTGGACCTATAGAATATCAAACTGGGTTAAAGAAACTAACAATGGCCAAAGGGTAACCATCTTGACATAAAGTCAATGACAACTTTTACAGGTGGGCAGCTTCTCCAGGTAGGCATTTGCTTCAAGCATTTGCTTCGATCTTAAACTCCTGGGGACAAAGTTTATTAACTTGGGTGTTGGACCACACTAAAGGTTATTTCCCTCATATGACGATATGTAACAGTTCAATGGGTGAAGAAAAAACACTTAACATCATTGCCAACTAGCAGAGCCAAAATCCCAATCGGCAAAACAAAGACGTCCCAACAATTTCCATAATAGCCAACCATTAGTGACAAGAACATTTCACTATCGCATTCCGCTAACAATGGAATTCTTTATGGCCAATAAATCATCCAAATATAATATAAAAAATTGTTTTGTTAATCATTTTTACATATTACAAGCACAAGAAGTTCAAACACTGACCATAAAGACAGAAGATAAAACTGTGTTTAAATATTTATTTGTGTAATTGCACAATTAGAAGCCAGGATTGATAAAGCTGCAGCATAATTTAATAGGACTTTTAGTGAACTGATTAAGCTTACCTTTGTTTTAACAGGTGTGCCACGTACTCCTCTCCTGTAGTCCACGATTCAACATGACCCAACATTACTTCACCTTAAAGCATCAAATGTTTCTATTAAAGCATGATTGGATTCGTCTGGAATTACCAAATCATAATCAAAATTCCGACAACTGTAGATCTATGTCATAATGTACATATTTCTTGACCTCACAACAGAATTATGAAATTTTGCATTTTGAAATTGGCATCTATCAGTTGCTTGAAATGCAGTTGAGAAGAAAAAATTGCAAGTTTTCATAACTATCCCTTTATAAGTCATCAAACATAAAAAATAATGAAGATCATGAATATTCATCTTAATATAGCTAGTTTTCTATTTGTCTAGTTCATAAACATGTTGCATTATGCCACTCTTAATATACACTCACTCTTGACGAGGCACATGAATATTGAATCTTTTGGGTATCTGTCTAGCAATCAATTCTGCATAATGTGGTTATATTTTGCCAATGAGAACACCGCGCTGAAAGCATACTTTTAATTTATTTTTAATTATTTAACTACAGGCTACAAACTTTTAGTAAACATGCTATTGAACACAGCCCAAGTGCCCATAGACTTACCATCAGGCATTGTAGCTTCTAATGCCATATTTGCCCTCTTCCTGGCAGTCTTCCATTCCAGTGAACAAGGGGGGTAAATCCTGTGATGTCTAGGATCAATCCCTTCACTCTGCAGGGCCTTGTGCTGACAGACGGCTTTATAACCATTATAACCAAAGTCTGACACATACCTGTTGGACAGAGATAAATATAGATTAAATTAACAATTTTTAATAAATCAATCACTTTGTTGAAAAGGACAAAAACAGACTAAATATGCATTGCCACACTTGAAATAAAATTAAACTAAATTGTTACTCTGTCATCCAAATGATAGGAAATGTTTCTTCCAGACTACCTGTAATCTTTAGAGACAACTAATTTAAATTCAAGGATTCACTTATTGGGCTTTTATGCCATTTTTAAGGCAATGGCTAAGTTAAAATATTAATCAATACAGGTTAAATGCAAGTATAATATTTAATATCTTATTAATAATAGGCATTTGATTGATCCGTCATCTTTTTAAAAAAAAAGTTAAAAGATTTTGTAGAGCTTACTTGAGGAGATATTTGTATAGAGTTTCACTGGGTTGGAAGCAGCCCAGACACAGGGCCAGAAGGTACCATCCTCGTTCGGCACTGGCTAGCACTTCATTACGCCATGTCTGGTTACATAACTGACAATATATCTCGTCTCTCAGCTGTTCGTGCTGGATTCCCTACAAACAAATCAACATTGGATGGTTTAATATTAAACAGTGGCAAATAAAACTTCTCATCCAGATTTTACAAGTCTGGTTCCAAGGAATTTTATCAAATTTAAATATTGAAAGTTAATATTAATTAATAATAATTATAAGCTCAATGTTCATAAAATATTTCAATAATGACAGTACTGGGAATTGACAGATAAAGAAATTCAGTGTTGATTTATTATGGTTTATTTTTATTTAAACCAATTTATTGTGATTTACTAAAGAATGTCGCTTGGTAGTAGTGATAATGTTGAAGACCTGGGAAATGTTAAATACCTGTTGCATGATGTAATCACCTAGTACTTTCTCTCGTTTTTCACTCATATTAGGATCATTCATGAAACGTAAAATCTGAAATTAATTTAATTAACAATTATTATTACACATTTACCTATCACTTTAAGCTTTCCTAAACAAAAACGATACAGCAAGTAATAGTTGTTAGCACAAACTGTTGTATAAGATCCACAATGGGTTGGTAAATTAGGTTGATTGTGTTGGTCACTATGCTTAAGGGTATTTCTTCAATACCAAGGCTGCATAACCCAACAGTGGACACAAGCTGATTTTGTTTGTTTGTTTGATTGGTGTTTAACGTCGTACTCAAGGGTATTTCACTTATATGACGACAGACACAAAT
>JARFOD010105782.1:0-13882 GCA_031763545.1 Mopalia muscosa
TATCCAGAAGTTGTACATCCATATCAGTCGTCATGTCTTACTAATTCACCAGCTTCTAAATGCCACTCAAACAAGATCTTTAACATCACGTGATGTTTTACCTAAAATAAAAGATAATTAAGCCAGTGGTACACCTTAACGACTAAAGTAGCATTTCCAGAGAAAAGTAAAGAAAGGACAATAGCATGAAAGTGAAACTTTTTATCGAATACATGGAAATTAGAAGATAGGCCTACAAGATGTGTATAGACCATTTAATATTGTGGTGGATTTTTGTTTCGAAATGAACCCAGGCCTCCCGGAAATCAGCACTTAAACGGCACTTGTAGCGGTATAACAGTATCATGATAATGTATCCATCTAAGTTCGGTCAGACCAATACAGCAATAAAAATGGGACCATGACCAATTAGTATATTGGTGTGACTAGGCTGTAAAATACAGGGGGCGTTACGAATTGCTTTAATGGTGCCAATTCGGGCACTTGTTAAACCCCATTAAACCACCCCAAGGAATGCCTGCACATTGTCATGCGATCAAGGTGGCCCCAAATTTACGGATTACCATCTCGACTAAAATCACATAAAATGCTTTTGTCCAGACGTGTCAATTCACCTCGCCTGTTTTGGTAAAGACCCTCCCAACAGCCATTGAAACTGTTAACGTATATACGGCAATAAAAATGCAACTAGTTATCGAACCCTCGCGAATGTTATAGGAAAACAACTGAACTAGTTAAATTAAAAATACGTTTATGTTTTTTTGGTTCATTTGGGCTTTAAAGTGGTACTCACGAAAATTTGCCCACTTCTCGCTCTGCGTTACTTAAAATCGTCGGAAAACCGGATGGAAACCTAGTAAAAATCACACCCAAGATTGCCGGAATTACCTCCTATGACACCATCAGATGTCTGCGGTCGACTCGTACCTTTGAGCGATAGATAATAGGGCAGTCAGTGGCCTGACAGGCTAACCAATGAACCAAGGCCGCGGACCCTTGTGTTGTTAATAATTTAACCCAGGTGTATAAAGATTAACAAATAAATTAATATTGCTTTCATTTTAATCCTATCCTTAGGTTTTGCCATTATTGTCTGTCATTCAGAAAGATAACTTAACAAATATTTGAGTTATTTCGGATAAATTAATTCACGTCTGTTTGCGATCAGAAGACAAAACATACAGCTTAAGTTCTGCTCCAAAGCCATAAAATGCGATGTTGGCCTAAAATAACGGGGTTTTAGCATAAACTAACGAAATACTATTGTAAATTTAAATAACTGAGTGCTAGCTAATCGACCTTTCATTATGAAAAGTTGTTACAAAGTCACATGTTCTTAAATGGTTGTAGCCTAATTTACAGAGAATATTATGATATAAGAGGAAATATTGGTTTTAGTTGATTAATAATTTACCGAAAATTTCCAGGTACGGAATAATCCTATTAGAAATGCAGATTTTTGCGCTTTCGAAAATAAAAATAAGCACGATTTTTGGGATACGTTTTGAGAATATGTAAAGATGTAACTATTACGTATTTGCTACTATTTGTATAGTATAGAATAAATAAACTAATAATTCACCTTGAGTTGGAAGTAAGATTTGTGTGCAAAATAATAAGAAAAAAGTCAAGGTATTTGTTGTCGTAATTTGTATACTCTATTGTGTGTGGTACCTTCGTTAATAAATGGATGGAAAAGTGAACGGTGCATCGACGGCGGACACGCTTTACACTAATCCATGTCGGCGTCCACTTCTAAATGGATGATACCTATTCTGTATAGCTTTTCCTCTTCGTCCAGATGACGTTCTTTGACATTGTATTTTATTTGATAGCCATATTTTATTAACCAAAGACTCCGCTAGCCAAAGATCCAAGTTAAAATCCCGGTGGAGGCAGGCAAAATTATAATAACGTTTCTATATGTATTGTTGTGGAAAATCGCGGGCCTATTGTTATATCACCATGTCTATATAAACGTCATGAAAAACACAGGAAATTATCAATTTATTTCTTCTTTTCTTTGCAGGGCCTTGTACAAGAATAAGCAAAGACATTGGAATATGACTCAGCAATGTGTTAAATCAAGACAGTTCGGTTTAGTGTCAAGTCAAATAAAACTATGCAAACAAAATTTAGACTTAATGGCAACTGTTCGCTTGTCAACAAAGATGGCGGTAGACACGTGTCAAACACAATTCTCAGATCGGCGGTGGAATTGCTCGTCTGCTGGTCTGGCGCCAAAGTTATCACGTGACATGACGACAGGTAAGTGTCGATACTGCTGTGTTTTGTTTATCACTTATATACAGGTGAATTAGCAAGATTCGATTCTATTGTAAATCGGACATTTCATTGTAATTGAATTACGTTGAATCACTTTAGATTATTTTGCACCACATTATCTCTTTCGAAATTTAACTTGGTTAAATGTTGAGGCAAAATGAAGATATCGTATTTCGGAATAACACTATTTGTGTACTATAAACTTAAAGTAAGCAACTACGTAATAGAGGCCTGTGGTATATTTGGGCAGATTTAAAGGCTTCGTAATATCAACAGATCAACTTCATGTGAGATCATCTAAAATGAGCGAAAATCCGTATAAATATATATAATAAGTATAATGATGTATATTCTTTATTTTGGCATCCATCGCTGGAGTTACTTGCCCTCTTACATTGGCGGTTATGCCTAGAGAGTCTAACACCACGTTTTTGTACAATTTAAATGATTGTCCGGTACCTGTTAATATTAAAGTGGAAAACGGAGAATTCTACAAAAATGTAATATCATTTTTCTTGACAACTTCGTTGCTTGTATAATTTGACTGTGACCAATCCCCCTCCCCTCTCCTCTCATGCCCCACTTTATTTGTTGCATGCTCAAGTAAAATTTTAAACAAATTTTTGTCAATTGGTTTTAACTTAGAACTCCTGTGATTTTTCAAACTGTATTATATGGTAAGCTTAATGGTGGTAGATATACCAGCGGGATAAAAATTACGGCAAGCAGTGCCTTAAGCAGAGTTAGGTGCACGATTGTCTTTCTCATACTTTCTCGCGTTACTTTGTAATACAGGCAGACAGTCAACGTGTTATCTTGAACGTCACGTGATATTTTACCTAGAATAAATGATAATATAATTATACAATTTCTGGTTCAAAACTTAAATGATAATATAGCCAGTAATGCACCTTACTGTTTAAGCAAGAGATAATTCGAGTTAATAGACTGCACCAATATCGTCCAGTTTTGACTAAAACAATTAAATTGGAATCTGTTTTATTTCCATTTAACCCTCATTTAAGATGCTAACTTAATGTTACCGCGATTAAAATGCCATTGCCTAGCTGGAATTGTACAGATACATGAAGCGGTCATATCAAAAATATACGAAAGAAAATGTCTGGGAATTGTGATGACTTTCACCTTCGACTGCACAAAAGGTTTAATTTCAAACTTATTGCCACGAATAGAAACATTATAAGATAGGCACACGACATGGGTTGCTGGAAGATAGCGCAAAGCTATTTGAGATGAGAACTATTGGTGTATTGATAACCCTTATAGCTCCCCAGACGCCCGCCAGTCTATGAACGTTTGCGCTCGGAAGGGCTAGACGCATGTATTTGTCCATATGACTCACTTGATTTTATAAAAACTACTATTGAAGACAAAAGTGTAGTAGTGTTTAATGCAAATGTACAACAATACACGCACGTGAGATTTTGGGGATTTTTCCAGCGCGCGCCTGTCTCTATGATGGTCTGCTCAAATGAGATGCTCGTGGTCTCAAAAGGATTGGATAGGACTTCCGCTCAACATGTTTGTTCACCCATTACTAAGACAATAATTATTGATTGAATACTAATCGAAACTGTTGCTCAGTACATTATACAGGCCATTGGAAACAAATGGCGGGATTATCAATATAAAGAGAAACAAAGAAAGATAAAATAACAGCCGTAGCATATTTACCACTGGTCTTAAACGTTGATATATATCAAACTTCTCACGCAGTATCTGTTAGTTAGTTATTTAGTTTGGATGGTGCATGTAGCCACTCTATTATGGATACATATGCGTGCCTATGGCTATCGAGACCGGCTGTTAACTGTATTCGAAGTTTTCGTCTTTAACTATATGTTTCAAGCATTTCATTTTGTGTAATACATACCTATATAAACAAAAAGATACATGTATCTTAATATTAGCTCGGTGATAATGAATGTCGTGACACAAGTTATGATTGATCCATTCAGATTTATTCCGAATTGTTGTTGTTTAACGCGGTACTAACGGGTATTTCACCTATATGACAGTGGTGTAATCCAACAATAATTGACACTAGCATAACCATAAAATGTTAAATGTTTGATACTGTTGGGAAGTTTTTCTTCATCCAGTGCTAAGTAAAGACAGCATTGCTACTCTTCAAACACACTACCCTTAGGGCACCCGTGGCCGTGGCTTAATGGTAGCAAGTGTGCTTCCTATACTGAACCTACCTCAATGTACCGTTCACGGGATCGAATCTGCCTGTCGACCATCAGGTATGTGAGCGAGTCACATGTTGTGGTTCCGTTAATCGCCGGGGTAGTTTTTTCGATGTTTCCTCTCGGTTTTCCACCGTAATAAGGTTGTGTACAGTGTGAAGTGGATAATTCGTCGTCATATAAGTGAAATACCTTTGAGTGCGACGTTAAAAACCAATCAAACAAACAAATAAACACTGCCCTTAGACAGAGGGCTTGATCCGTTCTGACTGACACTATGTATTTCTTGAATGAACAATACTTCGACTTTATCTCATTGGAGATTATGTGTCAAATATTATTCAAATTATATTTGAAATATGAGCATGTCACAATATACAATGTTTTGACATGATATATGTGGTAGAAATGTAACACTGACTCGGTTTTATTCACTTTGATTTCCTTACAAGCAAAACAAATTGCATGCGTGTCACGATTATTTTTACTGTGACTTTTAGCAAATACAAAAGCTTACAATTAATGTTTTCGTTTTAAAGGTTTGGCTCATTAAACTACGTTGCAGTCAGTCTTTGTTGGATATCACATTGAGATGTGCTGACCATGCACAAAGACATGGGAGAAGCTCAGAAATGTCTCTAAAATAAACTATATATCAGATTTAAATACTCCCACATACTCAAGGGATATTCAGCAACTAGTATCATAGTTATCTATTGATTGCTTCTTTATTCATTGAAAATAGTTATATATTATAACAAGCAAAAATAAACATCTAGAACGTTCCACGATTAGTCGGTTTCAATTAACCTATTTGCAAGTGGTACTGAATTTGGAAATTTGTATACCTAAATCAGTTTGATATTTTGCTTAATTAAACAATCTAGAACTATTAAATGAAAGTGTCCTAGATGTACCCATTCTTTAAGAGACAGGCCGTGGTAACCTGACGAACGAGGTTCTTTTGGAACACGTGGCTGAGCGGAATGGCGTCAACTTGAGGACTTGGGACAAAAGACTGTTGTTATCGCATTTAATGCCTTAATATTCGCACCGGAACCTGCCGTGTTTACCGCTTTTTAACACCGCGGATCTCTTTGATGTATCTGGCGAGAGAGACTCGGTCTTGTGCAGATCGTGGGTCGTAAAGTCAGGAATCCTACTCTCCCCTGGTCAACTCGCTTTGAGCGACTTCCCTTCGGGCGAAGCTACCGACATTTTACGACCAGAGACGAGAAAATGGCGGTTGGTGAGATTCAAAGGGCCTGTCATACAAGATCAACCGTCACAATTTACGATAATGAAGCTTTTATTCCGTATTTCATGTAAATTTTATGAGACTTTTCGTTTAGCGCGGATCGACAAAAACTTGTTTAGGAACTAGTTATTTGGGCTGCTTCCAACACTTAAGGGACAATCTCGAATAAACCATGTTAACTATTTTTATTGTGTCTTTGATGATGATTTCTTGGTCTGAAGCCGAGTTATATGATTTGTATCAGTCGTGTACGCCACAGACCTGGGTTCATTTTGACAATAATAAACATCATGTGGAATCAGTGTACGATATTTTGAGATGATCCCTAAATGGGTTACCCATAGCTCATGCCTTTTACTCGACATAATATTGATTGGTGCAATAAAATGGGGAAACATCTTCGATTTGATTAACTTTCTATTGAGTTATGATATTTACCAGTGACCCCTTTATCAAAATCTCAACGATCATATCTTATGATCAATGAATAAGAAGATCGTCCATTTTAAAATTGTATGTCTCACATTTTTATGACTTGGCTCGTTGGCCATAAAACCCGGGGCTATGTCATAAACATTATCAATCCGTCTTTATGACGCCTCTGACCATAACCCTGAAATAGTCTAGAGCCTTCTGGCGTTGTCAGCATCCATCCTTTCGAATTCAAATTAAATGTTGGGCCAGTATTAAGAGCGTGGCCGAGCCACACCATGTGGTTAACATTGGGGATGCCACATCAGTGTCGTCACTCCATGTATTTTAAAAATAAGATGCCCCTAAAACACATTGTCATTATAAATATATAACAAAGCAATCTTGGCAAATACTAATTCGGAAAACATCGGGTGAATGGAACTTTTGGTGGGGCTGGGGGGAATCAGTAGAAAAAGGGGGTGGGGACAGGGGGTGGGGACAGGGGGTGGGGGGCAAGGGCCAGGATAGACGGAGGCTGTGGGTTTTTGTATGTGTTGGCAAAAACCAGACCAGTACCTTACTTTAGTCTATTACAGTTTGGTTATAATAAATTGTATAATTCGGATAGAATGTTATTATTGTACACTGGTGCATCATTTTAGTTGAAATTATATAAAATTTACAAACGGTTTATTAAAAAAAACCATTATGCTGCACCTTTATTGTCATTTATTCTAGGCAAAACGTCACCTGCCGTTAAATATAACACGTTGGCTGACTGACAGCTTGCACATGACACGTAACGCGAGAAACAACGTGAAAATCTAATCGTGCACCTAACTCAAAGATACGCTTGTTAAGTTTCTATCTTTCACTTTATTAAACTCTCATCTGGAATGAAGAGACAGTCAATGAGATGTTATATATATGTGGTACTATACTACACTTAAAACTCCAATAATTTGTGTTGCATAATTTAGTCGAATCAATATTCGTCTCCTTGTACCGTTATGGTGAGTAATAAACGTGTGAGTCTATCTATTTGACAAACTAACATCGGGGTGACATCCCTCCCGAATTGAAGCACCGCGTGACCTGGAGGGGATTAGTGGGGGATATTTTATGACTCCAGTTAAGGCGTTTTGAACAGGGTAGGAATGCATACCCCGCTGTTCCTGTCACAATTTACAGATACCAAATTAACCGCGCAACACCCTGCAGCTACCTTTTAAACAGCTCAGCGTATCGCGTCTGAAATGAGAAATATACGACGCCTTTCTAGCGCACGCTATCTTAGTAGAGCTCTCAATGCTAGAGTTTCTTAACTGTTGCCTGTTAGTTGTGTCATTGACATCTATGCCGTAGCTAACACACCCCTGATCGCCATAGTCTACGGATATAGGATAAGGTCGTCGACAATCTGACACGCGTAAATCAAAATGCCAAGAAAGCGTTTCGGCCCGAAATAGTAAAGTTGTCGACAGAAACCCGGTCGCTTAATTAATGTAAGTGATTAAATCAAATTTATGACATGCGAGTGGACATGTGGGGAAATTTAGCCTGGACGAAACACTTCTAGTCAAAAATTTTCTTTAGCCAACGGCAATTGTTTTTTCTTTATTCGAGATTTCTGATGAATTTATGTGACATTTTTATTTACTGGACTCTACTAGTCGCCAAGGCGCGACGAAAAGGTATTTTGTTTAGGATATCGCAAATGGATGATTCTTGAATTATGTTTTGTTCTTTGTTCAACTTAATTCTCCCATACAACTTGACTTAAATTATCTTTGTCCAGCTTGCCACTTAAAACAATTCTAGTGCTTTCTGACCGACTTCAAAGGCAGCTAAAGCTAATTTGGCCAGTACTTTAGCTTTGCCGAAATGCTTACTTCTGCGAGCGCATCTACTTACCATGTTTGCATATAGACGTTTAAGTGATCTGAAATATTTACCAAAGAGCCGTCAATCTTGAAATGTTTGTGTTTCTTAGTATTTATGAATTTTGAACTCATTTTATTTTCGAAATTCCTTCTTACTTTCCCAACAGTTCCTGTAATCCGAATTCGCTTAATAAGTGAAGTACCCTTGAGTACACCAATGAAAAAAAATATAACGGGAATTATTTCTAACTTGTGCTTGATTCGTCTTTTGCGAAAGTATTTATAATTACAGGTACTATTTTAAACTGTATTTAACAGGTGGTGGGATTCTGTGTAATGAGTTTCACCTAAGGGTTTCTCTTAGAGTTTCAATGAGTTATGTTACAGGCATACGCCAGTCTTGTCTAAACGTATAAAAGTCGCACCGTCTCAAAGAGTGGCGTTCCTCGGGCTAGATATGCGGTAATGGTTTACACGTTTCCTCGCCCCATTCCCAGCCTGTCCGACTTGTATGTTTATGAGGACGGAAAGTGGAGAAAATGGAAAGAGCACACCAAAGTGAGACCACAAATCAACCGAGGTGTTAACATTGCCGATTGTAGAAAAGTGTTAAAATCCTCAGAGTGTATTCATAGCATCTAGATGTATGCGGTAGACAGAACTTTTTTGCTGCCACAAAAGAAACCAGGAACTCTCGATGCAGTACTCGCTTTATGACTAAATCGTAAATTTAGTCGCTGTTTCCTCTCAGACATTTATCTTTGCTAAACCCATGGTAACTCCTAGTACCTGTTTTTTTTTTAAGGTGTGTTTTGACACAGACGGTTCGCTCATCTGTGCGTTTCACAATCATGCATTGCCTAGGATGGAAAATATTCCAACATTGAAAGCTATGTAAGCGATTAAGTTGATTTTATTTTATCCAAGTTATCTTTGTATAATTGAAATGGTCTTGAATACGGGAGCCACGCTGTGGCTCAATCAGTCCTTCGTTGGGTGAAATGATCAGGAATACGCCGGGAAGCCACGCTGTAAAGGCGCATTCTCATGGGGCGATTTGTAGTAACGACTTTAGATAATTTCCGTTATTTGCAGAGTTTTGATTGGTCGACTGTTTTGAACTTCTTTATCATCCAATAAAAATGCTGCAAATAAGGGGAATCACCTTAAGTCGTGACATCAAATCGTATCGTGAGACTGCGCCTTAACTCCTTAACTCCTACATTCAGTGGACCGATAAGTTTCTAGGCCGCCTTTCGATCAGAGGAAATGATATTAAAATTTCCAGTTGACTACAATGATAGTATGAAGGGTGTTTTTTTTTTTTAAATGTTAATTCATGGTTTTCCATCAATTACCGGTAAGTCAAAGTCATCACACATTATAGGGTAGTAATACCAACAAACATCTGGATCACTACCGCTGAATGTGGCGTAAAACACTAATCAATCAATCAACATCTGGACCAGGATGTTATTAAGGACCATGCTAATCAGGATATTCAACAAACAAAATCCTCACCGAGCTGTGATTCCTCACGAGCTATTTAACACTACACTTATAAGTCAGCCGCTATCTTGGTACACAACTCCATTTATTATAGCCACACTCTGCCAAAAGAGGAGTCGTTTGTCGCAGATGTCCACAATATAGTTTATTTGGAAAAACACAATTAAATTCTTTTATTAGCCATTTCTAGTCCAAATATTTATACAAACTTTGATTGTATCACGAAAAAGCTGTGTTTCAGACAACCAGTCAAACGACCACAACTTTAGTTACGACATGAAGAAATAGACTTTGAAACGCCCCCAAATGACATGACCTTTACAGTGCACCCGCTTCTTGTCATCAGCAGCACAAACCACGTCTTTTGTCAGCGGATATAAACTAAGCGATTCGTGTATATAAATTACCGCTGATCGGTAAGGCAGTTGTAATACTCATTTACAAGAGTTGCCATTTCAAAATGTTTGGTTGATGAAATTTCCGAAGATCTATTATGAGTTTAAAGTTAAATTTAGAAGGGTCAAATGTGTTTTTATTCCACGAAATAAACCTGCATGATTGATGTGTGTTGAATAGTAATATGCTGTAGATATGAGTGTGATTTTTGCCTCCGATGTGTTCAACCTAGCCCACGGTTTGTTATCTCCTTATACAAAAATAATACAATCTTGTACCTAAAATGTCTACTCCTTTTTCACAAAGAGCTATTATAAAAGCATACACGAGAAACAACAGTCCGATCAATCTACTGATTAAGCCAAAGCATGCATCTATCTGAATCAAAGAACTTGTAACTCCCATTCTCTATAGCATATGTCTTTACTGGTGGATTTCTATTTCTCTAAAACATCCGTTTCTCAAAGTATTTTATAAGACACAAAATTATTCATATACGTATCTAGTTTGATTTTTTCTAAACATATGGCGAATATATAGTTTGCTAAATATTCGTAACTTATCTTATCAACCATGTACATGGCCATTATCGTCTCTTGGGCATCTCTAACAACTCGAGATTAAGATCTGTTTAGAAACTTGTCTCTGGGAGCATATGTAGAACACGAGACCATTTATATGGGGAGGATTACGTCATGGTAATTAATGTACAAGGGGGGAGGGGGAGGGGGAATTTAGTCGGACACACATTCAAAGCATTTAAACCCTTTACGAGTGTGATCAATCTAAAAATGTATATAGATCACTATTACGAACCACACAGAAATATTTTATTTGGTTATGTATTGCCATATTCTCCGACCATATATATACATATATAATATACTATAGATAGAATAAATATCTCAAGTCTGTCACTAGCATATACCACTTAACTAGCGTTTTATTTACTAAAAAAGCGATATTTTCATTTCAATTAAATATTTCAATTTGTTTTACATTTATTTGGCGGTATTACTGGAAAATGTACTTCTATTACCTCCACGTTTAATCTCTTTGATGCAATGATTTAAATGCTCAATATTTAACTCAAAACTTTGCACCTAGCAATACTGTTGTATAAAATTACTCATTTGTGAGACTCAAGACCGCCATTTCTTCGGATAATCTGTAATAAAAAGTCTTGATCAGTTGTGTGTTTCTTCGGATTATTTTCTGCTTTTATTTCAGCTTCTAACTTAATAAGTTGCGATCGTTCGGGTTTGTTCGCGGTGTTTAATGCATCTGTATATCTTTGATAGTAGGTCTCTTGTGAGACGGTGTGTTGCGTTCTTCCGCCTGCTCAGTTAAGTGGTTTAAGAAGGGGAAGGTATCATGACTCTGTTAGACGCCCTGCTCGCAGCTGAGAGGCTAATTTGATAGGGATCATGTACACTCAGTGTCACTCATTTTAATTACTAATCACATGTTTCTGTCGGAAACGGGTAGCCCGGCACACTTGGCGTACAGCGCCCTCAGTCAGCTTAAATGATGGCGTGCAAGCTAAAATCTTATAGTGGCGTTCTTCTTTCTGTTCTAGGGTAATGTCTAACGGCTTATTTGTTAATTGTGCTTATCTCAGTCAACTTAAATGATGGCGTGCAACCTTAAATCTTATACTCGCGTCCTTCTTTCTGGTCTAGGGTATTGTCCATCGGCTAACTTTTTTTTATTGTGCTTACCTGCGAGCCAATTAAAAACCTCTTCAACAAAATTCAAATCAGTGATTGGCGGAGAAAACCTCGAATCAGATCGCCATTGTGTGATATTTTAGTCCACAGCAGTTATATGTATGTGTTTCTCTGTAGGGCAGAGCCCACTCGCATTTCTAACAGACATTTTGATATAAATCAGTGGAAATGTTGAATTAAACCAGGGGGTGTTACTGTTGAACAAAAAAATTGGTTTAATTCCTGTTGACTTCAAAGGGTAGATTATCTTTGCTTTAATGTAGCAAAAAGTTCTTCAATATATTAGGAATAACTTCATCTGCATTTTCCAATTACACCGGCATGGCCTTTTAACACTCTTTCGCAAAACGCGATATTTTTTGCATCTTCGTTGCATAAGACTAATTCTTTTTGAAAAAAAACAAGTTGTTTTAGCACTGTGATAAATATCCGTTTCCCTGAAAGATAAATGCTTCAAGAGGTAAGAAATAGTATATTACAATTTAGATTGCAGCCAGAGACATCTGGTTTCCCAAGCTATTTAATTAAATTTGTTAATGAAGAAAAAGTCTCAATATTTCTAAAGGAAGTTACGTCTGTATGTTGGAGAAGGCAATTAATGCTTTTATTTGTACTCAAGTTGCCCTATTTCATGTTGCTTCTCCAAAGTGTACATCTGTAGGGTGTCTGCTCGAGCAGGCGATCAACGTGAGGAGACTTTTTGCCAACTTTGCCTATTCATTAAGTACGATCACCAGGCATGTTATATGAATGATTTTATCTTAAAGTTCCAAATGTTGAGCTTCCTAGAGTAAGAATACATGTATTTGACCAGCTACAGTTTGTCTCGGATAAACTGTTTGGAAGAGTTTGGCTCACATAGCAGAATACGATATTAGATGATTAATATTTTTTGTGTCTTTTAGAAAGTGAAGATTAACAGTATTTTCGTTATTTTGGGATAAAACTTTCTCAATTGGAACGTATACCAGTTCAGAATTTTTTTGCAGGTTGAAGCCCGTCATCGAACCCACGACCCTCAGGGTTAGGCACCGTATTACACGATATATCATTGCCACAATGTAACTTATGCCCGTAGGTTATTGCCTTCTTCAAAAACTGAAATAGCCTTGCGTGTTACCATTTACTTTTGTCCGAAAAGTACCGGTTACCTCATGTTTTATTTTCAGACAGAAATCTTCGACAACGCAAGTGGCTCGTACTCTTTATCTGGCAGAAGCGAAATTTAACATTGGCTATAATTTCTGAAAATTATCTCTAAATTCAGTCCGATTAAGTTAGGGCTGGTGTTGGTCGTGCTATTTAAGCGGCCTGACAGTCAGATTACTGCGCATAAATAAAACTGTTCCTTTAAATAACCCCACATGTTCTTGGTAAACTGAAGCCTTCTTGGCAGGATTCAATGTAATTGATTCGGACTAATATTCACATCTATACCGTAAAGTTCCTAGTATTTGGGTTTTCTCGCGCGCGGCACACGGCAAGAGTTTTTTTTTTACGGGTGGGATTGTTTATTCTCTAGGAGTCGAAGAAAAACTATTGCTTGTTTGATTGATTATTTTTTAACGCCGCGCTAAAGTAATGTGTAAGTGGAAATACATACGAATCCAAGAAAAAAAAGCCAACCAGTATTCCATGTCGACAGGTACAAGCAAACTTCAATCATTATTCAGGCCATCAAATAAATTACTTAAAGTCCCCAGTTCGATTCCAGTGGCCGGAACGGCGAAATGCACATTTTTTTTTTTTTTTGTACCTGGTTTACATAATTTAAAATATTTCCATTGTACTTCTTAGCTTTCCTGAGACTTTTTGTTTTTGGAACAGTGTTTTGAAATTTAATCAGTAGTGACCGAAATACGTTTTTAGAAAAGCTATTGAACTTGTGTACTAATTCGTTAGGCAGGCCCCACAACAGACGCCAAGCTGATAGGCTCTAAGTGTTTCTTGCTTCGAACGCATGCTATTTTAAAGCTGATTAGCTTTAATGTCGGACCTTAAATGACTGAATTTACAAGGTTCGTTTTTAATTTGCAGAGACAGCAGTTCCCAAAAATTTGCCATATCCCTTTGTATTGCTTTTTCGATTTAAGTTAAATACTTTACTAATGGTTATTGCGCTGACACGAAGGCGTTCTAGCTCAATGTGTGCAGAAAATCCGAGACCAGCCCGGGGGGGGGGGGGGGGGGGGG
>JARFOD010105793.1:0-16011 GCA_031763545.1 Mopalia muscosa
TAGTTACAAAACAGTCCTCAGATTTGGAAACAAATTCATATTAAGCCAGTAATTCAAGTTTTACAAACCGGAAATGACGTGCGTCGTGCAAGTGACACACAATAACAACACCATTTCGTATGCTATACCTACGATAAATCTATCATATCCGAGTCAAATTCTTCTTCTATTTTTCTCTCAGGCAGAATAATTACCGTACAGGTTTGTATCAAATTATTTTAAGCAAGCACTAGAAGCCAGGAATAAAGATATTAGTATAAAAGAACAGTAGATACAGCGAAGGTCTGAAGGCCTGAACCCGAATACCTATCGTTATAATAACAAGCACTCTGAGATTTACTCCCGTCCGACAATCACGTTATCTTGTGCATCGCTGGGCTTTTCCTTTCTGATGTCTGTGCCCACTGAGAAAGGGTAAGCAATAATATTATCACTGTAGTTACTTCTATTTATAACTGTAGTTATCCACACTTAAACATTGTTTTACTTTCATTTCGTGGTCGGAAATTTAAGCCTAGTAATACAATGGTCCTGTATTAAATTGTGCTAAAATACAAATTTGAATTTCATAGATATTTTGTACATTCTTATGGGTGAATAAATCAATCAATGAATCAAATACACTAGTATAAAATTATACAGTCAATAGTCAGGCCTAGTCGCACGGAAGACAAACCTTGGCATGGTATAATGACCTGATCTGTCAGATTTAGAAACCGAAAAACGTAAAAAACAAAAAACAAAGCAGAAATGTCCTCAAAATAGACAGGACAGCTTAATTTAAAATGTATTAGCATGAATGGAGATCTAAAACTTTCCATAACAGTACTCAGTTTAGGCTTTTTTTGGCGCTAGCTTAATGGCACTGGACTGGGGATCCATGAAAAGCTCAGCGTCTTTCTCCCGTTGTTGACTAGCCGAACACGAGGCAAAACTAACCTGCCTTCTTTCTATCTGTCGTCGAAGCTCTTCGCGCTTCGCGAATGTATTCCTGCATATCCGAGCCTTTTGTTCTGCGCCAAACGGAAATGCACACGGTATACAGCATTCTTTTTAACTCCTTTATTAGCTTTAAATCGGTCAATTAATCGTGTTGAAGGCCCCTTTCAATAATCGGATTGCACAGCATGTGTCACGCACAGTCTCAATTTCTTTAACCTGTAAAGTGATGCGTTTACTGACAAATATTGGTTTCTGATTTTAGCAGCCACTGCCTTAAAAAACAGAATCTCTCATGAAACAGAAACAGCATTCCTTTATGCAATAAACAATTCATATGTTCCTATCCAGGTACGAAGGCAAGCATAATTCTTGTCAGAAACAGCCGACGATATGTTGTCCATACGTCACTTCCAATTTGTATTTTTTTAGTTACTGACTTAATTGTTATTAGTCCCTTGATCTCAGGGCTGTTATGTTACTAAAATGATATTTAAAACCTACCAAAACCCACGCGTGCCTTCTCCATTAATGAATTCTACTTGCAGTGTGATTTCACGTTACCTCAATCCACTGCCTGGACCTAGGTCATTTACTTGTTAGGCCTACACAATTACATACAGCTACATCCCTATTAGTCTTAATTACAAGTTAGCCTTATCATAAATACGTGTTAACCATATAATTATAGCGAGTGAGTAAGTCGTAATTACGAGTTAGCAATATCATAATAATGATATGGCTAACTCATAATTAAGACTTACTCGTTATTATTAGATGGTTAACACGTAATTATGATATGGCTAACTCGTAATTAAGACTTACTCGTTATTATTAGATGGTTAACACGTAATTATGATATGGCTAACTCGTAATTACGACTTACTCTTTATTATAAGATGGTTAACACGTAATTATGATATGGCTAACTCGTAATAGCGAATAACTCGTTATTATAAGATGGCTAAGGACTCTACTGCTAGTCAGGAGTAAAAAATGCGACTCTTATCGTTTCGTGTCTTTTGCGGATATTTCCAAAGAATGATTATATTAACATCATATATGTTTAGAAAGCAGAAGATTTCAAGATTCTAAATATAATTCCACATTATGATTTCTTTTATTCTATAATGACAAAAATAAAGAAAAACTTCAAATATTTTTTTAAAACGGACCCTTGTTTTTTAACCAAAAAAATTTCATAGGGTTTTTCTAAATTCAAGTTAGTTTTAAACCATTGATAAAAAATATATGTAAACAATAAAAATCTGCCCTTTAAAAAATAATTGCCAAATATCTTCCAAACGAAAATCAATATCAAAAAACTGCATGACAGTTTTTTAGATAATGGCTTTAAGATTGTCTGTGCCAAATTTCAAAGCCTTAGTGCAAATAGTTTACGAGAACTAAACGATTTGAATCATAAAAATCAAGAAAAATGAAAGCTAAGAAAACAGCCTAAACGTATGTAAGTGATTGAATTCGGGTTTTTTTTCAAGATTACTCCAATAAATTTAATTAACAACATGTTTTTTATAATTGAATAAAAGGCGAAATATAGTTTTATCTATTGCATTCATTTTTTAATACATAATTTTAAAACAATGTCTGTAAATGGCAGTTTTACAGACGTCGGCGTCACAGATTTCGTTCACATCTTTGTTAATGACTAACAGTATGAGTGCTACTGGAGGCATGAGAAGTCCGTATAAAAGTGTGTTCTACCACCCACAAACATTTGTTGACCATGTCTACTGTTACGTTCAGCTCGAATACACATCCCCAACGATCATATGATGGATCTGTGATCGCTAATTGATTTGTGGTAATAGTCAGCAGGTAGTCAGTTGAGGTGAGATAATCTCATTAATTACTTCCGCCCTTCGATATATACATAATCTTTGAAGCTCGCATTTTACAATTTATATCTAAAAACATTCTAAAATACTACATTTTGTGGTCACACTTTTTGTATTATCAAGATTATGAAAAGAAGATTCCATAAAGGCAAAAACAAAAAAGTCTAAATTTTACCCCTGACCGCGGTAGACTCCTTTACACGTAATTATGATATGGCTACCTCGTCATTACGACTTATGTAAATATGAGGTAGATAACCCGCAATGACAAAGTACTATTATGTTAACTCTTAATATCGAGATTGGTAGCTTGTAATTGTGACTAAAAAAAACATGGGTGTAGAGCCCTATCGGTTGTATTTTCTCAAAACGACGATTGAAGCATCAAACGATAACTGGATACACTCCCTAACTCGTAATATCGAGATTGATAACTCGTTATTATGACATCGTAATAGCGAGATACATGTAGCTTACTCGGAATAACGAGACAGCTAACTAGAAATTAAGATTTATTAACTAGTAATACCAAGATAGCTTACTTGCTGTAGTGACTTACTAGCTCGTAATCACGAGATAGGTTGAGAAAAAATGGAGTTTGACATGGCACTTAATGACTTCCGTAGTTTACAGCTCTATTAAGCTTTCTCCGTATCGCTATAATTTATTAGGGTACTCTGTAGCTAAATCTCTGACCCCACGACCCACATGTGTAGGCCTATATACAATGACCGATAAATGTAGACTTGAACAGAGAGGTACCGCCATATCGTTAAATGCTATTGAGACGAATGTTTATCGACTTTCTAATTACTTAATTACTAACCTTACGTATTTTGTCGGGTGTCAGTTCTTAGTCTGTCAGCTCCTTCATGACATCTACCAAACTCTTTACAAGCCAATCGGTTTTTCCAGTTGTGAATCACTCCGTAAGATATAGTAAACGTCCACTACTGTTGGAGACTATTTCTCAAATAGGGGCTTATTGGAAAATCAAACATTTTGTCTGTGAAAAGAAAGAACCATTTCTATACACAGGTATGAGGATAATTCACGTCCCTAAACATTGGAAATGACATGTATTACTTTAAACTAAGCGCCAAACCGAAAGCTATACGCGCTGGTATTTCCTGGGCTAAATTTAGATACCGAGAATTCCCACTTACTAGAAATAAACCGATATGCCCAATGTATGGAAGGTGATATGTAGCTACCGCTGAAACTAAATCCACCCGCTCCAGGTGAACACACTTCCTTGTTCTTTCTCCTCTCTCACCTGGTTAACCCAAAGAGCAATAAATCAACATTTTATTTTGAAACGGATTCTCCATACATTTATCAAAACGTCATTTTCATCTGTGAAAACCCGGATTTGAAATTACAGATATCAATATCAATATTAAAACAATAATGTCACTGACCAAGTCACAGGAGAGAAAGGAAGAGGGAGGGAGGGAGGGAAGGAGGGAGGAAGGAAGAAATGGAGGTAGAGAAGACGGACGGACGGATGGATGGACAGGTTTTGTTTACAACGTACTTAAGGGTATTTCAATTATACGGACTTATAATACGGACAAATATACCATATTTGACGACGGTGTATTCCAAAAATAATTGACACTAGCACAACCAAGATGTGAAGCGTGTCCATAATGGTGGAAAGTTAATTTTCCTCCAGTACTAAATAAAGGCAGCATTGCTTCTCTTCAAACAAACTGCCCCTAACCAAAGAGCGTCACTGCACTAAACACATGAAAACTAAAATACATGTATGATACTTCTTTACTTATTGGACTAGTAACTGTTTGCGCGTTTAATTTAAATATATAAAGCAATATCATATGACTTTAACTTCGGTGCTTAAATTGAAAGAATATAGGAACTTGAAGAAACGTTGAACAAAGACATTGTGATATCTCGGAAAAAGTGTCCCCACAGTCGAACGTTATTACCTGTTCAGTAAGCCTCGAATTTTTACTGTCGACCACCTAGACCACTCAGCCCCCCGGCTGGTGAAATTGTTGATGTTGTTGTTGTTAATTTGAAAGCCCTCACTTATAAAAAAGAAGAAGATTTTAAGAAAATATACCGTTTAAAAAAAAAAAAAAAAAAATTGGTTAAAATTGTATGCACCAAGGTATGCTTCTCGAAACCATCAATACATTTTATGTGGATTTTATGCTGGGCCTATGCTGTAACATAGTCATAGAACTAGTCTTTACCAAATAAGCAATTAACTTCCGTATAAAACACTTCTACATAATATCAGAAGGAAAGCAATATCCTTCGCCAGTTGGGCATATCACTATCAAAAATCCATTTGTAATTTTCTAAATTTAGAAAAACGGAACTCTTTATTTTTGTAGCGGGAATTCCCAACACACTTCTTTTTGTTCCTAGACTTATGCCACATGTTGGTCGAACATCTTCCTATTTTATAACACTAATTCTCTATTATATGCTGGAATTCTTCCAGTTCAAAGTGCGTCTTTGTCATCATCAAGTGACATGGCTCTGTCACCATAGTGACACGACTTTGTCACCGTTGAATGGGATGGCTCTTTCACCATCTACTTACACGGCTTTGTCATCACTGAAGGACACGGGTCTGTCAATAAATAACACGGCTTTGCCAACATCGAATCACACAGCTCTGTCACCATCGAATGACACGAGTTTGTCATCATCGAATGACACGGTTTTTTCATCATAGAATGAAACGGCTTTTTCACTATCAAATGACACGGCTTTGTCATCATGGAATGAAACGGCTTTTTCACCATCGAAATACACGACTTTTTCACCATGGAAATACATGACTTTGTCTCCATCGAATAACTCGGCTTTGTCACCATCGAATGACACGGCTTTGTCATCATGGAATGACACGGCTTTGTAGCCATCGAATGAC
The DNA here is from genome assembly GCA_031763545.1 of Mopalia muscosa. NCBI lineage: Eukaryota > Metazoa > Mollusca > Polyplacophora > Chitonida > Mopaliidae > Mopalia > Mopalia muscosa. The sequence goes on from JARFOD010105793.1 coordinate 5,710, forward strand.
ACGGCTTTGTCACCATCAAATGACATGGCTTTGTCACCATTAAATGACACAGTTTTGTCACCATCAAATGACACGGCTTTGTCACGATCAAAGGACACGGCTTTGTCACCATCGAATGACACGGCTTTGTCACCATCAAATGACACGGCTTTGTCACCATCAAATGACACGGCTTTGTCATCATCGAATGACACGGCTTTGTCATCATTGAATGATTTGGCTTTGTCACGATCAAATGACACGGCTTTGTCACCATCGAATGACACAACTTTGTCATGATTGAATGATTTGGCTCTGTCACAGTCGAATGACCTGGCTCTTTCAGCATCGAATGACACGGCTTTGCCAGCATTAAATGACACGACTTTATCACCATTGAATTACTTGGCTCTGTCACCATCAAATAAAACAGCTATAGCTAATTTAAGTTCTCCCTCATAAACTTCATCCCATATTAACCTAACGAAAATGTACAAAAATACTATAAAACATTTTAATGCTTAACAGTAAAATAATTATACAGAATTTCGATAATGAATTAACAAAACACTATATACGGTAAAACGGTAAGTAGTATAAACTACTTTACTAAACATCATCCTCATAAAACTCCAAAAACAGTTTTGCTTAAAACAGGAAATGTTTATTTTACATCATAGTAACATAATATGACAGTGAATAAGAGTTTAATAAAGTTTTTCAAAACTTGAAACAAGTTAGTAATTAAAACGTTATATTCATTAAACCCAAATCTATATATCGTTTAATAAATTATATAGTAATGTTTTCATAATGTTTAATATTTTCATAATATTTTAAAATTAATGAATAAAGAGTTCAATAATTTTACCGAAATATGAAACAGCTTCATCAGTTAAGTGCTTTAAAATCACAAACTACAAGATTATATTTCATTGAACAACAGTTATATATATTATGTATATTATTTTGTAACATATTTTGTAAATAATATTCATGTAAAATTTAATCGACATTACTACACAATGTTTTTATAAAAAGATATGGTTGAGGTAACATCATAGTAATTTTAAATGTTTATGAATACGAGTTTAAAAACTTTTTTGTAAATCTGAAACACATTCATTATTGAAATCTTTTAATATCACATCTTGAAATTTCATATAGCATTTAATAACATCTTAACATATTAAGTAAATATCATTGACTTATCTTCCGATCATCAATTTAACAATATAAAATTTATTTGACTATCATATACAACTTCTGGGTTAATAGAAAAGCATATACAACTTCTGGGTTAATAGACGATCATAGACAACTTCTGGCTTTATTGACGATCATATACAACTTCTGGCTTTATTGACAAGCATATACAACTTCTGGCTTTATTGACGATCATATACAACTTCTGGCTTTATGGCGAGCATATAAAACTTCTGGCTTTATTGAAGAGAGTACACAACTTATGGATTTGTTAACGAGCATATACTACTTATTTGTTTATTTACGAGCAAATACAACTTCTGGGTTATTGACGAGCCATATACAACTTCTGGATTTATTGATGAGCATATTTTTTTCACTCCATAAAAAATATCTTATTATGTTACGATCCCTGCTTCTAAATACAAATCCAAGATATTTTTTTAAATGTTTTATTAAACAGCATTGCAATTGAATGTTGTGAAAATGTAAAGTTCTACCAGAAGTCTACCAAGCTTGATAGGCTTCTGGTGCTATATTTAAACACAATAATGTTTGCTTTTGTGATAATAAGGTGAAACTTTATACAGTAACAGTACAGTTTATCTTTTAACACAAAACGGTGGGGGACTTAGATAATATAACAGCATCGTATGTCCATCATTTTTAAAAAAAGCAATCGTCATTGTCTGTTTGTATATCTTTTGATAAGGCATAAGAAACAACGGAAATAAAAGGGTGGTTTCTCTTGTTTTAGGACTGAATATTGGTCAGACCGGTCGGAACTGATCGTGTAGTGGCCTTAAACTAGCTTTAAACGAATGACACCTAACCTGGGTGGCTTTAACAACAAGTTGTCTACACCCTGTTGGTGGTTTAATCGTGGTTATGCGCCTAATCTTGGAATACGCCTAATTATGGAAAATGTCGCGTTTAATCGTGGAATGTCGCTTAATCGTTGATATTTTTGCGTCTCCAAATCGTGGAAGTAACTGCGCCTATTCCTGGAACACTTCAATATTGGCATATACAATTGTTCTACCCATCATTTTATCAGGTTTGGGAAATTAGCTAGATTGAGCTATGTTGCCCGAAGTAGCTACTATAGCTGCATCAAGAAACACTGCTGAAACAATCGAGATCAACCTAATTAGCATATGTATTTAAAACAGCATGGTTTATGACATTTCGTGTTCATTGTCTATTTCATTTTGTTGGACAACGTAGTATTTATCACTGATTCACAGGGCATGATGGGAAGCACCCAGCAAATGATACCTGCATGATGTATTCACCTCCAACATCAACGAAAGTCACCAAGCCTAACGATTATGCATCAATAGTTTCCCCTGGTTAAGAAACAGCTGGGATTACATTTCATCTAATTCCGCAAACGTATGAGCCCATCACTAAAAATCATATACTCACTTTAAACTTCGCATATCCTGTTAATTCCATAGATGTGGTTGTATTTCCCAAAGTCTCACAAAAAATATGGTTGACATTGCATATTGCACCAATATGGCGATGAGCGCCATAACTTTTACTCTTCGATTCCTTGAACGAAAAAAATTCTCACAATTAAGAAGGGAAAGGTGATTTGGTTTGAATTATAAGCATATTTTGTTTCTAAAAAGAAGCCTTTAGCATTGGACCTCCTTGCTACTCAGCATGTTAATATAGAAATGTTAGAGACGCCAAGGAACAGTAACATTTAAGATGTATAATTACTTGGTAGAGATAAAAACAACAGGATTGTTATTTGCAAACTTTTTAAAGAGATGTATTGTCTGATTGTGTTGGGTAATTGCATATTAGTAACTCTCTATATGGGAGGAAAAGAAACAAAAAACCCTGGTTTGTTTAAACTAGATCTAGAATTGTCTTGACCACAATTACTGTGAAGATATTTACTACTGTGACATGTACTCCAACTACATTGGCTTAATGAAAATCGTCATTTACTCCTGCAATATGTCATCCAAGTGACACTTTCGTCAGTTCTAATCTTTCGACAGAGACAACTATTGTTTTTAAACACTCTAACATTTTGAGTTTATTTGATAATTCCCAAACTCAATTTAGTTTTCTACCTTTTAAATATGAAGAGAGATCAAGTGATCCGACAATTGGAGCAATGTCTATGGGTGCAAATTTCGCCTGAGAAAATGTTGCCGGAGCAGATGTCATCGGAGAAACTGACACTGGACCAACTGTCGCGGTAGCATATTTCGCTTTCATCCAAGAGCACTTTTCATTTTGTTTTCAGAGCAGTTGTCAGGAGACACCACCGAGGAGCAATTGCGGGTTACCATCTAGTTCTAAATTTATTTCTATGTTATGTACATGTACTTAAGGTGAATACTGCTTACTACACATGCCTGGTTTGATATGGCATGTTGAGATACCAGACATCCACTTGTGACTTTAATATAACTCTGCCAGATCTCTGATAAATACATAACCATTCCCATTCACTATATTTTTAAATTTTCCACTGACATATCAATTTAACACAAGAGTACAGTAACTCAGAATAACGAAAGATTTCTTTTAATCTCAACATTTCCGCACTTTATTAACAGGAAAATCGACATCATAAATTTCTAAGTGGTAACCAAGAAATTCATGAATTATATCCGTTAATTTGAAGTATGTGTGACAGTGCTACCTGTATATGTTGGGGTTTTTTAATTGAGGTTTAACGCGATATCATTCAACTCACATGATGGTGTGCCAAATGAATGAAGAAAATCAACCTTAGCGCCATTGGCAACAAATAAAAACGAGAAAAGACAATCACAACACGCATCTCAAATGCATCACAAGCAGACCAGATTTCTGTTTCCCCTTACCCTAGGGAACCATAGGGCATCAGGAAGTTCCTCCAATTTGTTTTTATTTATTAGATAAATGATAACATATATGACTAAACGTAAGGTAACATTTTCTCGCCGTTCTCTGCTATGTGGACAAACAATTGAACAAGGAAAATACAAATGAGCGGGACGCCAACAACCACGCAATACGAAAAAAACAACGCGCATTATAATAGCAAGTTGTTACAAAGATATTCCACGTTTACCACAAATGAAGAATATTGTTCATAATTTAGTGCAAACTATCCACGATGAAGCGCAATTACATGACAAGACGCAGTCAAATACACGATTAAGTAACGTTCCATGATTAATCGCAAAAAGCTCAAGGATAATCGAAATTCCACGATAAGACGACGTTCCATGATTAAGCGCAAAAAATTCCAAAATTAGGGGCTTTTCCGGATAAGGTGCATGTCAACCATTACACACCCAACACACCCCTCTTCCCACAGTATGTGCCAAAGGTGCTTCTGTATTTGAAGAGTCGAAAGCCTTTTGTGTACTATACAAATGTACAAAATAGTTCTGAAGTGCGTAAAAGATGATATTTTAGAAACAAAACACACAATGAATATTACTTTTTTACATCTCAGGGCAAACTGAGTCTTCAATAAAACACTATAACTCCAGGCCTAATTATTTCTATCCTTTGTTTTGGGAAGGTACAATTAACTACACATTAACTACACAAATATCGTTGCGGACAGCTGTATACACGACTTGTTAGCCTAAGTTTTGGTTTCCCAATTGCTTTTATTATTTCATTTTTTCTAATTGGTACATAAAGTTAATATACTTTATCTCCTTTTGTGGCATTTGCAATGTTGTGTTTTATATTTTGTTATTACCAGCAAATTTGTCCTGCTATATTTACGATTCAAGATAATCCTTACAACATCCACGACGAGGCAGACATCTGGGAATACTACCTAACCCGCCAGGACCAGGCAGTCATCTGGAAATACCACTTAAAGCGCACGACCCTGAAAAAATCTCCGAATAGCTAAATATGTTTTCTTTGGGGCCTGAAAAACAATTTTGACAACCTTAAGCAGATGTCGATGCCATTTGTCGTCGGACGTTGTTTAGTCCTCTTCGTCATACTCCACTTTGACATATGGGTCGACCAACTGTTTAAAGAATTTCAGCAATGGGATGTCCAGGTGTGGACAATTCAACTCACAACGGTTGGGAGCCGTGTCATCACAGTAATTAATACACCTGAAGAACCGGTGACTGCTGCCCAGGATCCCCAAAGCAGCCTGGAATTTCTTCTCTAGATCTTTGTAGGAATCCGCCAACACGTCCACCTTGTCTATTTTAGTCATCATTCCGAACAAAGGAATAGCTGAAAGGTAAATAAAAATTAGCACTTCACTGAACGCTCGTTTATGGAATAACGGTGATACATTTAGTTAAGACAACAAGTAAATCCGATAAGATTATCAATGGTTAAAGGGAATTTCAAATCAAACTGTGAAGATAGTAAGTGATCCGCAAATAGACTGTTTTGAAAACTTGTCGACAATTCCGTCTAACCTCATTTTCATTCATAGGTTAAAGAGCATTTGTTTCTCTCCGACTAAAGGTCCTGGTGCTATCACCGTATTAGTTTAGGCAATTTGATGTAAAACATCCCAGACTGTAGGACTTGAATGAAGCCAAACATTAGCTTTTTATGTTCAGAGCACATACATGCTGGAACATCAGACAATTTGCGGCCATTCTCTATCGTGATCAGTGGCGGCGCCAGGACAAACTGAGGGAAAAAACAATTAACCCGAGGGGCATAGGTGTCAATCCAAACATATTCATCATCTTAAAGGGAAGAAGCTACAGTAAAATTTCCAGTTGATCGGTAAATGTGCTGTTCAATGTTCAAAACACATAGTAAAATTATGCAAAGGTCCCATAGCGTTTAGCTGAAATTGTTCAACGGTTGTCGCATCCATTATTGGAATAAGCGTAAGCTATATTTTAAGTTATGTCTCACCATCTGTGTTGTACCGGGATCTCACGAGATTGCGTAGGCGGTCACGTGGTCTCATGCGTTCATGGCGGTTTGTCCGCAATCAGACAAACTTACGTCGGTCTACGTAAATTTGAAAAAAATATCCAAACGAATGTAGAAAAACATACAAAATTGTATGTCTCCGAAAGAGTTTGGTGGAACAAATCTAATTCTGTAATCAGAAATAGCACTCAGTGTCAATAATTAAAAAAGATTACTTGGATTGAAGTCGACCAAAAATTTGGTTTGGCTGATGCACGCTGTCGCCATTTTAAATCGCTCAATGGATGAATTTGATTTTGCGTCTGCAATATTAAAAGGAGATATGCCAAAGGCAACAAAGAAAACAAACAAATTAGCGTGTTTAAAACTGGATGAAAACCCAACACCGCAAAATAGTCCAGGCTCCAAAGGCGCACAAGCAGGGCCGGAAATTTTGGACAATCCCCAAAATAATAAGCCGGAAAACGATCAATCGGGCGGCGCATTGGGCGTGATCTTGACAAAATTGTCGGACATTACCTCCAGGATTACTACTTTGGAGAAGGTTAATAAAAGGAGTGTAGATTTTATTGACGATGTTTCCGAAAAACTTAAAACGCAGTACGGTAATCAATACCTGGCCATTGATGACAGCGCTGCCCTTGAATCACGGGCGAGGCAAGCGAACGACGACCCGGCATACGACCTCGAAGAGAGGCTGGATGAATTCCTAAATGTCGACACTCCAGTAAAGTCACTAAATGATGACATAAATATTGATGGGGATGATTTATGTGAACAGCTAGTTCAAGAATTTGATCTCGGTGAAAATCCCGGTGCTGAAATAGAACCCAAGCTAGCTAAACGTCTAAAGGAAGCATTTATTAAACAAGTTGATGATGACAAGCTAAAGGCGATAATGGAACGGCATATAATGCCTGAAAATGTTGAAGCTCAAACGCCAGTTGTAAACAAAGAAATTTGGGATCTGATTGAAACGTTCAGCAAATCACGGGACATAAAAATACAGAAAATACAAACACGCATATTAAAAGCCTGTGTCCCGATAATGGGAATGGTGGAGAAATTAATGAAAATCCGTGCCGGGGAAATTCCGATTAAGGATTTTGATACACCCGCCTGTTTCAAACAACTGTTTGACGCCATCGCTCTGCTGAGCAATGCAAACCATGAGCTAAAGCAACGGAGAAGGGATTTAATCCGACCCGATTTAAACTCCCAATACAAACAATTATGCTATAACACTGTAGCTACAAAACAGTTGTTCGGCGATGACTTATCCAAATCAGTAAAAGACATTACCGAAACTAACATACTCGGCCAGAAAGTCGGCTCATATCACGATAACAGACGTCGTCGCAACAACAACAACAACAACATCATGAGGCCTTTTTTATGCAAGAGGAAAGCCTTTAACAACCGAGGGCAAAATCGGTTCTATTACAAGAAGAAGGCGGAGGCCCATTCTGTAAAAGAGAGAAAATAACTACGAATGTAAGAAAAAAAAGCGGGGAATTTGAAAAAACATATTTCTCCATGGTCTGAAATTACCTCAGATAAATGGATTCTACAAACAATTTTAGAGGCTAGCATAGAGTTTGACTCGATTCCATTTTAAATAAATAGCCCAGGAGAAATCCATTTTCATGACCAAGATAGTTTTATAATTCATAATGAGATACAAAAGTTATTGAGCAAAGATGTCATAACTGAATCAACCCATTGCTCGGGGGAAGTTATATCTCACATTTTTATAAGACCAAAAAAGGATGGGTCACATAGATTGATACTAAACTTGAAGAATCTGAACAACTTTGTGACATATCATCATTACAAAATGGAGTCTCTGCATCTGCAGTCAGTTTAATGTCAGAAAACTGTTAAATGGCATCCATTGATTTCCGTGATGCTTACTACTCTGTGGCTGTAAAGTCAGGTGATCAAAAATTTCTAAAATTCTACTGGAAAAAACAGTTGTTTCAATTCACCTGCTTACCGAATGGTCTTAGCTGTGCTCCTAGGATGTTCACAAAAATAACCAAACCAATTTATTCCTTTTTGAGGAAACATGGCCACATTATTACTGGCTATATTGATGATTCACTCATATTAGCTGACACAGAGGATGAATGTAATAAAGCAGTTGCCACAACAGTTGATATTTTCTCAACTCTTGGTTTTGCTATTCACCAATCTAAATCTGTTTTCAAACCATCAAGTGTAATAACTTACCTTGGTTTTGTGTTAGATTCCTCAAATCCTCGTATCTCTATCTGAAGGGAAAGCCAGCCATGTAAAAACTCTCTGTCAAAGTATTATTTCTAAGAGTGAATTATCCATCAGAAAGATGGCTGAAGTAATCGGTTGCATGGTTGCCAGTTTTCGTGATATAAAATATGGCCCTTTATTTTATAGGGTTTTGGACAACGAAAAATCATTCTGGCTTCGACAAAAGAAGGGCAATTTTGATGCTATGATGGAAATATCACCACAAGGTAAAGCATATTTGCAATGGTGGATAGATAATATTAAGACAGAAAAGAAAACTATTTTAACAGTCACTCAAAACCTGACCCTACAATCAGATGCCTCACTCAGAGGCTGGGGGAGCAAAAAAGACCATGTCAAATGAGACAACTGGTGGACTGTGGTCCTCAGAAGAAGCTACATGGCGTATTAATTGTTTGGAATTAAAAGCAGCTTTTCTAACACTAAAAGTGTTCTGTAAGGAACAGAAAAACATATCCGTCTTAATACAAGTTGACAACACCACTGCTGTTGCATATATGAATAATATGGGTGGAAAATCAAAAGAGTGCAACACTATAGCTAGAAATATTTGGTTATGGTGTAGGGATAGGAATATTTCGCTACAGGCTTCATATATACCAGGTGTACTAAATGTTGAAGCAGACAGACAATCACGATTATCACATGGCAGTTCTGAATGGATGCTGTGTAATGATATATTTCAAAAAGTTTGTGGCATATACCGAACACCCAAAATAGACTTATTTGCTTAATTACAGAGTTAAACCATACATATCCTGGAAGCCTGACCCAGAAGCGTATGCAGTTGACGCATTTACTGTCAATTGGGGCTCTATCTATTTCTATGCCTTTCCACCGTTTTGTCTGGTGGGGAAAATACTACAAACAATTAATACTGAACAGGCTGCAGGTATTTTGGTGGTTCCTTTTTGAACTACTCAGTCTTGGTTTACCACATTGGCTAATATGCTCCGCTTATTCTTTCCACAGGGGGAGGTTGATGGTTTCGAAAGTATCTGGGAATCGCTCCGCTGCTGTGGAGTTTGGCAACAGTCTGCAGAGATTATCTTGTGCTAATGGAGAAAATCCACAAAGCAACAATACAAAACTTATATTACTAGATGGCTGGACTATTGTAGCAAAAGGCAGATTAATTCCTTGTCTTCGGATGTGGGAAATGTGTTGAATTTTTTAACAGATTTATTTCATGCAGACCTAGGGTATAGTGCACTAAATACAGCTCGTTCAGCTTTATCAGCAATTTTGTTGAGAGATAATGGAATGCCTATTGGTACTCACCCTCTTGTGGTGAGATTTTTAAAGGGTGTTTTTCAACTAAGGCCAGTTTTACCTATGTCCAGTGTAACATGGGATGCTGAGCAAGTTTTAGTTTTCTTAAGGAAGCTATCCCCAGTGAGGAAGCTGACTCTTAAATTTATTACCTTAAAATTAGTTATGCTTATGGCACTCTTATCAGGACAAAGAGCCCAGTGTATTCAGTTAGTTGATTTAAGGAATATGACTGTTAAGAAATCTATGTGTAAAATAAGGATTGGAGATTTGGTGAAAACTACAAGGCCTGGTTGTCATCAAAGTGAATTAGAGTTCCCTGCCTATCCTCCAGATAGAAGAATATGTGAGATAACTGTGTTAAATGAATATTTGAAACGGACTGAATCATTGAGAAAAGGAGATAATAAACTGTTTATAAGTTGGCAAAAGCCACACAAATATGTTTGTAAGTCCACAATATCTAGGTGGGTGAAAATGGTTCTGGTAATGGCTGGAATTGACACAAATATTTTGACTCCTCATTCAACAAGAGCTGCAACTACCTCTAAGGCATGTAGAGAAGCTCTGCGGCTTAATGGCATGATGAAAACTGCTGGTTGGTCTAGAGAAACAACATTCACAAAATATTATAAGAAACCTGTTCATAAAGAGGGCTCT
>JARFOD010105804.1:0-16011 GCA_031763545.1 Mopalia muscosa
TAAAAAAAAAAAAAAAATACAAAATAGAAAAAAATAAATTCATGTCCCCTATGAGCCGCCGTACAAACCCGTATTTTTTTTGTAAGCCTACACGACTATGAGCCGATCTTTATTCGAAATGAAGATTCTCAAGATTTTTTTTACTGATCGCTGGATCAGTGATATGCTGTCAACCCCCCTGTCCAAAGGATAGCTCATTTTGTTGCTTTCACTACATAGTCAAAGACAATCACGATAAAGAGTACCTGTTGAAAACGGATTTGTTTGGTACATTTCTACAATTTTTTTCGAAAGTTATGTTGAATAAAATGGTACTTACATGGTCGCAATTGTCCGGGTTATGCTTGGTTGGTTGAACAGGCAATCCCGTTTAAATTGTTGCTCGTAACAGCTTTCAATCAACTATGAAGTGTTTCACATGCGTCCCCCGCACCGTAAGGTCCCTTCATAGAATGTAATGTGACGAATGGCTTGTATCGATTGTAAACAGAATCACGTGGTGCCTACTGCATGGCAATCTGTGACAGGTTACAGGTCGATGTGGTTTCATGTTAAAGAGGCTTCACTCGTGCAGTGTGAACAGCTGTAAGTTTGTATGGTCATTGAAGCGTCAATCAGCTTAAATGCTCGAGTATTTTTGTTTCTTTGGGGTTGTATCGGCCTAAATGTTATTTGCCTTGTATACTGGCTTACAATTCTTACCGTGTCTTACTTTATTGCAGTGGAAACCACGAAAGAGACCTTTATATAACTACTGTCTGTGATTGCCGGATCTACCTGGTGACCTGACTCCTTGGTAAACGTAATGTGGACTGAGGTTCGATTCTAGCCGTGAGTGCGTTATAGAAAAGAGAAATACTAAGCCGACGTCCACGACTCTTAACACCGGTAAACCACGTCCGCGGGTTATAAACACTCACCATTTAACAGCATTTTCGTTATTTTGGGATAACTCTTTCTTAGTTTTGAACAGATTCTAGTTCAGAAATTTTTGCGTGTTGAAACCTGTCCGGGAATCGAACCCTCGACCCTCAGAGTTAGGCACCGAATCGCCAGCAGTAAATACCGGCGACCTACACCACTCAGCTATCCGCCCTTCTACACTCTTCTAAAATACACAAAATGTATTCACTCAAGATTAAATACTACCCCTCCCTGTTCACAAGCTGTTTACAGATTCTGACAAGAGAATGCCCGTTTCACAAGAATAATCAGAATAGGGTTTACTTTTTTAACATCGATAAAATAGTTCCGAAGCCCCTATACTTTAATAAAGCGATGCTAGTCCTGTTCACAAAAGCCTCTTTCCTTTCAAAGGTTACAATTATACATACTTAAATATGATACCGGCTTATCGTTTCGTCATCTTATAAAATCGTACGAGGGTTATAAGTATATATGTACCTACGGCCACTAGTAGCTGACATTTTGTTGGCCTATTCATGACGTCACGCGAATTATACTCTTGTATGTTACAGGTTAATAACATGTGTGATCTGTCAAAGGTGAACCGTACTATAAAAAAAATCAGGCCACCCCCGAGAAAGCAACGACTCTTCTCAGTGGATAAAAACAGATATAAACCTTTTATATTTTTTTAAACTTATTTTGTGTTAACCAAACATCAATTTTCACAATACCTTTTATTAAATTTTGAGAAAAAAAAGTTTGAAGTAGTGGCACCCATTTTTAATATCGGGGTTCGTTTATTTTTTATAGCCCGACAATCAAAACACAACGAGTCTGGTTAATGTATAATAATAATACGGCTTATCTGCTACTAATAACTAAAAAAAGTTGTATGTTACTTAAATTCTCGTCTTAACGTTTGATATATTTCTCTATTTCCGCGTAATGCGATTTCAACAGTGTTTTCTTAAAGGCTTTCTGAGTTTGAACAGATTATAACCAAGACCATTTTTCATGTCGCGGTCATGCAAGGATTCGAGCGTCTAACCAATTAATATTAATGTATTAATATAAATATCTTCTCACGCCACTCAGCCTTTTTCTCCGCCATGGCTCATTATATGTATAATTATTATATGTAGTACAGAAAATAATATAATTTGTTTCAAAATACAGATATAGATACAGACTTATTTATTTTAATTCTTAATTGAGTATCTAGTAATTATAGAATTCTAATAGGATAAAAACATATATTTTTATGTCCCACTTATAATCGTTACAAGGTATTGCAGCTCCGAAGCAGATAGGCACGTTGACGCAATATTTCGCCTGTATAATGCCATCTTTAGCATTGGACATAGAAACGACTTATGCAGTACAACTGCGACCAGGCAACTGTAAACAAAATACTATTTATTGTTTTATTTTTAATTGGAGAAAGACAGTTGTTCTTGATTCAACCGGGACTCGAACTCGGACCACTGGCTAGTGAGGGGGAATAATGATGTCTTGGTACTTTCAGAGCTAAGGGGCAAAACAAAGCCGATCTGTATGAGATGATATTGTAACGCGTCCTATAACAGTCCTGCTTTTTCTAAGTTTTGTCTAGGTCGATTTCCTTAATTCGTCCGTTGAACATTACCTCGGTCATATGAGCGGAATAGCGTTAACCACAGCGTAAGATAGAAGTGAAACAAAACGAAGAAATGTATTATGAAACGGTTATAAGCTTTTCTTCTGTACTCAAGTGAGCAAATGCTGCTGTAAAAAAACAAAACACGATTTGAAAACAACGCAAACAACTGCAAATATATATATTTATTCAAAAAGGATTTGTATAAAGTAGTGTGTATTTCAATATGACAAACCTGGTAGCCCGTTCTGCTAGTCTCCTTATACAGGAGCTGTCTGATTAAGGGCAGTTTGTTCGAAGAGTATAGCAATGTTGTCTTTAGTTAGCCCTGGAGGAAAATTAACTTCCCAACTGTAAGAAAACGCTTTACATCCTGGTTGTGCTAGTGTCAATACTCCATCGGCATATAAGTGACATACCCTTTAGCTCTGCGTAAAACAAAAATCAATCAATTAATCAATCAACCTTATACAGGAATATCCAAATATTTTACCTATAAAAAAATATCTGTCCATCTCTTACAAAGAACCAATAGCATAAATCGAAAGAACCTGCTTGTTAACATGTAACTTCACGCTAAGTCTTTCAATTTGTAAACCGTATTTTCCTTTGTGGACTAATTATTTTCAATTGCTTTGAAGTTCAAGTTCGCAGACTGGTTTTTCTTTAAACAGAGAACCAATAGCATAAGTACCAAGTACATGGTAATTATCTTATCTTTAGATGTCTCTAGGTTACCCGTAACAACTCAAGATTAAGATCTACTATAAAATTGTTCTCTGGGATCTAGATCATGAGATGCCTGGTTCATAGTATTTTTATTAATCGAAATCCCGGTGACCGTGAGATCAATTTTTAGAAATATAGACAAGCTTTATTTGAACAGGTTTAGGCCGTTTGTGACAGTTAGTCCCTGATTTAATTTCATTATTGATTTATTAATAAACGGGTTTATATTTCCGCAAACTTAATTTATTTCCACCACAATATGCTTGTCTATGCTCAGCTTACCTGTACCTACATTGCCTTGTACGCTGCATTGCCAATACTTTGTACCTGGGATAAATCGGTATGTAGTTCGTAGACAGTAGCTCGATATTCGTGAAGGAGCAGTCATTATTTTCGTTCACTCTAATGGGAATAGGGGCCCGCGATCGTGGCTCAGTGGTAGCGAGTGCGCTTCCTGAACCGAACATGCTTCGATTTAACGTTCACGGGTTCGAGTCCGCCTTACGACGATCAGGTATATGAGCGAGTCACATGTTGTGGCTCCGGCAATCGCGGGGTTGGTTTTTACGAGGTTCCCTCCCGGTTTTCCACCGGTGTGAAGGCAGTGTGAAGTGGACAATCAGTCGTCATATAAGTGAAATACCCTTGAATACGACGCTAAAAACCAATCAAACAAACTAAGGGAAATGGCGCATCTTTTATCCGCCTTAAGTTTGGTTATGTTTGATTGAAACGAAGCTGCTGCATCAGTTTGCAAGTACGGTCACTGCCCAGCGGATTTTGGCGCATACAAATCATTTTAATCCGCTGACAAACTGCGTGGCTTGTGCTGAGGATGCCTATAAGAGCGTCACTGCAAAAGCCATCAATTAGGTCAGATCACTTGGGGCGTTTCAGGCTGCCTTCTGTTGATGTCGTATTTAAACTGTATCTGATCGTGTGATTTGGGTTGAAAGCATAAGCCATTTCATTCACACGACCGCGTGACACGCCAATGGGTGAAAGAAACCACCCTCGACGCCACTGGTAATAAAAATGTCTCATACAGTACAATCACAGGAGGTAATAGAAAGACATCCAAAACAGATTGGCAACTTTTTTATCAGCGCCTATACCGAAACGGCACGTTTTTAAATAGACGATGCTGAAGCGATGTTGGAAGCCATTAGAATTTTATTTGACAAGGATGAGGCATCCAAAACGGCATAACCTGGTCGGACCGATAAGATTAGATGCTAGATAAAGCATTTCTCTTTGAGATAGTAGGCTGTGGCACACTCTTATAAAAAAAAGGTTCTTTGTGGAACCAATAAGGGTTTTTTTTAGCTTATGGCTGTTGAGGAAACTTTAATGGTTCTGTATGGATCCTTTTTGAATTGGTTCTATAAAGAACCGTTTCAAAACGGTTCTATAATGAACAATAAAGGGTTATATATGATTCTCTAAAGGGTTCTATATCGAAATGTAAAGGGGTTTCAGCTAATGGTTCTGTATAGAACCATACAAATATGGTTAGGTATAGATCCCTTTTAAAACAGTTCCATATCGAACCCTTCAAGACCGTTCAATATAGAACGCTTTCAAAACGGTTATATACCTAACCATAAAGGGTTCCGCACCAAATCCCACACGGTTCTTTTTAGAACTGTAAATGGTTCTTCAACTTATAGTGAAAAACTCTGTATGGTACAACTTGGAACACATTTTATGGGTTCCCAATATAATCTTTTATTAGGGATATGTAAGGAACCAGAAAGGGTTCACTCACAAAAATGTCTCCCGTTGGCACTGAATGCTTGTAAAAGGTCTTTTGTCATCGCCTACAACGAAACGATCCGTTTTTAAATAAAAACTGCTGAAGCAGCGTATTTACTGTTGGAAGCGATTGGAACTTTGTTTCACAAAGATGAGGCGGCATACGCGAGGGCATAACTTGATCGGATCGATATATTTAGATGCTATACAAAGCAGTTATCTTGGAGATAGCAGTCATGTGGTAGGCTTCTGCACAATAGATACAATTTTTTTAATTTAAAAAAATCAAACAAACAAAAGATCAGAAAATGTGATGATGACTTTTATTTTCCGCAAGGTTTTATCTATTGAGCTATATATAGGTAACAAAAATATGTCTTTGGTATTTATGTTTACAATGTCTCCGAGTTTAAGACATCGGGGATATTTGTAAACTGTATTAAAACCTGTATTGTCTACATTGTACTTCAGCACTAGAATGAACTTCATAGAAATTGTTAATACTGTTCTCGTATGTCAATCTATGGACATTGGCTGCAATTATTTGTTAATTAGTTAACCCAGAATACCTTCAGGATAATACAAGGTGATCACGCTTTACGTTCACGCAAGCGCGTTTACTATTAACAATGTTGATTGTCGTCGAACTTCTATAAAATGCATCGAAACAGAACATTTTTTGTACAGATCTTTGAGCGCATTGGACATATACAAGTACATATTGATCTGATTATATTTTTATTTTAAAAAAAGCTACGTGAGCGTTGATTGGTAAGTTGATTTAGCATATTGCAAGTAATTAAGCTATATACAAAACATAACAAGGACTTTTATACAATTAGTAAGCAAGGATTGCGTCCCAGTAATACATTCAAGGGTAAGTGAGATGTAACCAAAAACATGACATCACTTTGAGCTTATGAACAGAATAATGCAATCAAATTACAGTTTGTCCATGGGCAAGCGCGTTAGGTCTCACGTTGCTCATGCGCACACAATACATATATTTATCTCAATATAAACATATAAACAGAAGGCACCGAGAACGAATAAAATTATGTTACTACGTAGCTCATGGGTATAAAATAGTCATAATATGAAAGTGATACAAAATATGATTTTAGAATGAATTTTAAATTTGAAGACATCTGCAAGACGGAAGTAAAGACTAAATGCACAGAGCACGAAGAATAACAGAAATAAAACTGTGGAGTATGCTTGTTATGATCAGTTGGTTTTTGGAAACAAAAATGAAGTATTTAATGTTTTCTTCTACCATGACAAATTACAGTCTACACGCTCAATACCTGTCAGGATTCAGTCCTTGTGAAATCAATATATACAAATACAAACAAAAATATATATACTAGTAGCTTTCATTTCATTTAAAAAAATATGTTCAAACCATGTATATCTGGCTGAAGCTTAGTTTTGACCATAGCAATTTCGAAAATAACAACTTTTGTAAACATATTTAATGATAAAGGCAGGCATCCGGGAAAAAAAAAGATTACTAATTAAAGTAGGCCTAATAAACTATATGCGGAGGCACAATACACAGAACAACTGAAGTTTATCTACGGAACTATTCGTCTAATACACGGATAAAAGAAGCTCATATACTGTAATATTCGACAAAACGCCAAGACAAATCATCCAACGTCTCGTAGATACAGAGCTCTTTGTATCGGCTTATCTATTTCACAAGTCGCCTCATTTAGAGATACAGAGATAGAATGCACATAAGTTTTTTCACTTTCCCGCTATTATTGGCTCAATAAACACTGTCCAATAACATTTGTAATACTGAGCTCTCTGGCACATTTAAAATCTATAGCGAGACTTGAAATGGCCCATTAGCCTTGTTAAAATACAGAAACACGGTTGATGTATCTGCTGCTAACCTGCCATTCTTCCCTCATCCACAATAAATGTAGACGTACAATTTTAGCAAACAGGGCTGTAACTTCCACTTTTTATGGCTATTAAAACTATTGTCTAAATCTCTCTGAAATACAGCATGCCTGCACATCCAAAATATTTTTGGGTCCAAAATGAAAACAAAACAGTTTATCGTCAATAAAAAAACATGATTAATATGTTTCCACTATACGCAAGTAGAGTCTCTGGAAATAAATGTTTGGTAATCATATGAGATAGTTTAAACAGAGCATAAAATTCAACAATTACAAATCCATCTTCACTTACAAATAATAAATGTCAGGCCATTTCCAAATGCCTCTGCGTGGCAAATAATTTCCGAAACAATTCCCATTTACATATTATACGCTTTACAAGAGCAATATATGATATCGTAATATAACAGCATCCTAGCTCCAATAATGATTTTAGTTCTTTTAACAATGGTTCCTTTTGCACTGGCTGTCATGGATATCACTAAAATCTTATGCTGTGGAATAAACTCTTTACGTTTTTCATCATTGGACCAACATCTCAGCAGATGGCAATAATTAACTCATTTTTCTGTTGGGATAATCCCGTTAATGCCTAACACCTTGTCAGTGACTCTACAATATGTTCGCTTAAAACATAAATCCAACGATTGAATTGCACGATTTGCAATTACATTTTTTTCTACTGTTCCCCACGGGCCCAGCGAGAGACCTTAAATATCGGAAGACTCATTTTCGTTTCTCTCAAGCCCTCCAATTCTGTAAAACAAAACTCGTCCCCTTGTGTATTTCAACCAAACACAGACAATGCAAGCTGCAGAAATTCGCCAGGTGAGTTCTTGGTGGTTTCCCTTCCATGAACAGAAAGGACAAAGCCAGGTATTGTACCATCGCTCTCCGTTCACCAATTAAACCAATGGAGCAAGTGATTTGATAATGACTGATAGTTATGAAGGCATGATTATTTTCTTATACGCCATGAATAAAGGATGATAGACAACGGTGATTTGCATAGTCAGATCTAATACATACATTTGTGTTATGGTAATTTTTAGGGAGAAATAAAATGCAACTTTACGTTTGTGTTTAAACTACACAACTTGTAGTACCAATGTATAAGGAATACAGTTGCAAACTTAGGACAACAAAGTAGCGTCCCTTTACGAAAAACTTTCCGCAGGGTTCGGCCAATCAGTTATTTCCAATTTGGATGGTATATACAGTATGGCACGTTGGTAACAGTTGATGAAGTTCGAGAAGGAGTTCTTTTTCTAGAGCTTAAATCAATTTTTACTCCAATATTTTTCAGTAAAACAGACAACCTGACCTGTAATTCCACAGGCATATTGCACTCTTCTGTCGTAAATTGTTAGCATAGTATTGCTAGATAGTAATGCCTTTGTTTGTTTGTTTGATTCGCTATTTGATGCCAGGAAGCTCCTTTATAACCATAGGAGCCCACCCTTATTTTATTGCAATCAGGTAGAAAATTATGAAAGTTCTAAATTTCGGTGAATTCTCTTCGTTTGTTTTTTTTTATTCTGATACACAAACTGTTTTTTCTTTCTGATTGTTCAGGAGTTAAACAGTTTTCAAACCCACACAGTAAAATACTAGAATTCTCAAACTATCAAATCAGTGCATTTCGTCAGTCAATTCTTATACACTGCAAGTTCGCCGAATTAGCCAAATGTCCATTTATAGAGTCTGCAAATGGCATCCCGTGATCTGCGATATGTCACGTTAGTTATTCCACTTCAGGTGACAGTCTAAACATTTTTCTAGTTTAAACGTCAAAAAAAAAAAAAAAAATTTTTTTTTATTCAGATACACAAAAACAAGCAAATTGTCCGTTTCGGTCTTATAGTTGCACCCAACAGCTGCACAAAATGCTGTTATGAAAGATTGGTATTCAAGGCACAGAAACATAATCGAAACACCGTCACTTGAAGTCCAGTAGAAAATAGAGTAACTTCACAATCCTACATGAATCATATTAGAATCACATTGCAAAATTTACAGTGAAATGAGAATGCTAAATTTCCGAATATGTGTAAACGCAAATACAGGTCTTTCTTAAATTCAATTACTACTTTTAACAAATATTCAATCACACAAAACTATCGGTTTCAATTATAAAACAATACAGGATACCGATGTTCCCAAAAGATACTCTTATAAAAACTTATATAGTTTTTAAAGCCAAAGCAGCGGGACTTTTTTGTTTTTGGCGTTTAAGAATAAAAAAATTTAAAATCTATTCAACATGTATGGCTTTGCTAGACTGTTGATTGGTTGGTCTCGTGTCCCCTTCTTCCGCCGTAGTTTCCTATAAACGATCCGTCTTCATTGAACTTTGTCGTGTCCGGTTCACCATACTCATCGAGACTGTCTGTTTCGCCCCCTATCGGTAGATCATTTGTTAATGACACGTGATCGGGATCATCGTATCCTTTCTTCTCATCTGGGGCATCACTAGAACATGTAAGACAAAAAGAACAGATTTAGTTGCGCTGCTTGCTGGAACTTTTCTTTTTAATCAATTCCTCACTTCAGGTTTTTTTTTCCCTTATCCTCCATAGCAAGAGTGAACAAAGAGGAATTAAGTGCGAAAATTGCACCAATAGGAAGGCATGTTAGTCCTGCAACTAAATTATGTAGTTGGCCTGAGACCACTATTACCAACTTTCGAATATAGTTTTTAATAAAAAAAGGTGTGCTGTTTTGCTTCTTTTTTTTTTGTTCTGCTACTGCAAATTTGTTTTTTGGTGAAATATTTGGTATTGATGTGAAGTCTTTGGGTGGATGTTTCCGGCCAGTGTATTATTGTAGCTCTACATATGTCACAATATTTTTGTGTATTTATCTCTATTTGCTGGAGGGATGATTCGGTTGTTGTTTAGAGTCTGAAGGTAACTTTGTCAACCCATATCACAATGCAGGCTATGTAGCTAAAAATTCCAACTGTCATCACCTGTCAAGATTTTTTGTGGTGAACTCCCAAAGTGCCTATTAAGGTATGTGCCGGGTGTTTACGCCCAACGAAAATTTGGGAGGGAGGTGTGGACCCAAACATTACCATAACGGCATAATATGGCAAATTAATAGTTGTCTTGCGTCAGATACAAAACAAGCACTAGAGGATCAATAAAAATGGCTAAAGACAACAAATTGTGTAACTTTAGCGTAGCGCTTCATTTTGGCGCTTACGTGACTACCAGGCTTCATAACCCCCGCATTTATAATGCAAATGATGCATGCTATAACATATCTTTTACCAAACGACCGCCGGCGTTAAAAAGGCTCCGCAATATCGGGTCTTAGAGTCGCCCATCAGTTCTGACAGCAGTTTTGCACTTGTAGGTGCGGTCAAGTAATTATTCATACAGAATCACCTCCATTTAAATCTCAGATATAACCGACTACAAACTTTCTGAGGTATCTAATTAATCCGGCCTCTGGAGCAGTTAATTTCCCCAACGAATTACCGCAATCAGCCGGTAAATATATATCCAATTGATTCTTAAATTTCCCAGGCAAGTAAAAAAAAAACTTGATATGGGATATAAGCTTTTTGACTGGAGATAAATTAAATTCTGAACACATGTTCAATTCAATTAGTTATTTGGTCGAAGCACATATGTAACACCAACAACAACAACTCACGCTCTTGATAAATCCTGGAACCCACTTTCAGCCAATTCCTTTTCAGGGTCGTGACCAGCACCCCTTTCCTTTGCATCAACTAAAACAAAATAATTGATTATTTTTTAAGCCTTCTCAAGGTAATGCCACTTCTGTGTCAATAAATAACAGCCCTTTGCGTGCAAACATTCCTTTGTTTTTACATATCCCCTTAAAATACTTTATCTAATTTAATGGTAGTTTTGGCCGGGTAGTCCAGAGGTACATAACCACACGGACACAACAATCGAATAAACATTACATTTTTGATGAACATGATATAGTTTGGAAATAGTTCTGACGAGATGTATATTGAGCTAAAATGATTTATTTATTCGAACTAAGTTGGCGAATTATTAGATTGTATTATATCACTATTGAAATATATTATATATCATTTAACAGAGCCAATTGATATCTTACTTTGATTGATGCTACTTCAACTGCACCGATAGAGTATGGATGAATGACGGGCTTAATTTATTGATTATCAATCCTATCGATTGATTATTAAATTGTATTGATTATTTACCAGGGTAAGTTCCTCCTCTGTTTCTATAGAGCATACAACAAATGAGGACGATGATAACGATGAGTACAACAACAGCTACTATAATCGCTATCCACCATAGATCCGTGGCTCCTTGAGCAATGTCTACAACAAGCACAAAATACAAACAAAATTAATGCTGATGACAACAGATAGTTTACATGATGTCTCACCATGTTGAAAGGCTATCTCTAACCCGGTGTTAGCGATTAAAGCTGGTCTTAGTGGCTTATCGTCTTTCGAGCACCTGACCCCAGGTGGCCGCTGGTAAAATCTCTGTTTAGTTAAAAGCATGGTACATGTAAATGAGATACATTACAATGAATTTCTGTCAGCCAAGCGATTGTCTGAATATTCGAAAAACCTTTACAAAAAAGCTTAACTCATTACCACAAATCACCGGAACCGACCAAAACACAGGTGCTCCCTTTAAATCATTCCATTAGAGCCACATTTCTGTTGAGTGTATATACACACATTTGCTTTGTAAGAAAAAAGTAATGTACGAAAAATGTTTTTGGAAGGCAGTGCATTACTATTACCTTTTCTCCAGGTGTATCGCGGTTACCCATAACAACTCAAGATTAAGGTTTATTTAGAATATTGTCGTCGGGGTTGTATCTAGCACGTGATGCCATTCGTCGATTTTATGTTATTTTTATAGGGCCTATATGGATACACCAGTGTAAGAATGTCTTAGACGCCTATAATTGAAATCCAAAAATGTGGAGGAATAAGAGAAACAAAAACTGTAAGACTCTAGTATACAAGTGTTCTCCAGAAATATATTAAGAAAATGTTCCCTTTTCTTTCCTTTATCTATTTGTTAGTGAAATTTTTAGTAAAATGAAGATTTTGTAAGAACGATAGATACATACCGGTGTCCTCCTTTGTCGTTGCAATTTGAGTAAATGTTACAATATCTCCGACTCCACCGTCTAATCTTAAGGATACATGACAGCTGTAATTGCCTAAGACACCTAAGAACTCCTTATTGGCGACCATGTCAGCGGCGTTTATCACTAGGGTATGGGCTTGGTTGACGTAGTAATGGTCACTGGGGTTATTACCGACGGGAATGCTGTCCTTGTACCAGGTGTAGGTCAAGCGACTAGCGTACAATGGATCAGCCTCAGCTGCGACCGGAAACTCGTATACTTTTCCTGGAGTGATTACCATACTTTCCGTAGGTGTAGCTGTCAAAGTGGTTTTCTCTGAAATCATTGAAGATAATGGTAAAATTCCAGTTTAATTTTAATGTGTTTTGAACTAAGCATACATAATTCCATTTGAAAATAACTGCATTGTTTACCATTCAGTAATGCCCACTAAACTGATATAAATTGATAAGTTTTGTAGATATTTTTACGAAATAGTCATCCAGGAAATGACAATAACAATAAATTTTAAAGAAAGAATTATATAGTTTTAATGGATTTCTGGTAGGCGTGGCTTTAAGTTTAGTGTGTTGCAGCAAGTTTCCCGTCCAGCGTGTTTCTCTTGAACAAATAAGTTTCAATTGACCTCGATTTTGTGTATTTCATTTGACTTACCTGTTTGTGAACTAGTGAGTTAAGCATGGTTTCGGTCCAAAGTTTCACTTGACTTCAACATTTTTGACCCAGTGCGGTTCATTGTTTTAGGATGTCTCTTACCCAGTGCGTTTCTCTTCACTTAGCATGTTCCCACCCCAATAAGTGTCACTTGACTTTAGCGTATTTCTGATACAGTGTTTGTCTTCTTTTTAATAGTGCCTGACCTAATGTGTTTCACTTGACTAAAGCATGTTTACGACCCAAAGTTTCGCTTGTGTTTCTCACCAAGTATATGTTCCTTGACTTAATCATGTTTAAGGGGATTTGCTGGACTTTAGCATGTTTATGATCCAAACTTTCACTTGACTTTAACGTGTTTCTCACCAAGTATATGTTCCTTGACTTAATCATGTTTAAGGGGATTTGCTGGACTTTAGCATGTTTATAATCCAAACTTTCACTTGACTTTAACGTGTTTCTTACCAAGTATATGTTCCTTGACTTAATCACGTTTAAGGGGATTTGCTGGACTTTAGCATGTTTATGATCCAAACTTTCACTTGACTTTAAGTGTTTCTTACCAAGTATATATTTCCAGACTTAATCTTGTTTACGGCGATTTGCTGGACTTCAGCATGTTTATGATCCAAACTTTCACTTGACTTTAACGTGTTTCTTACCAAGTATATATTTCTAGACTTAATCATGTTTAAGGGGATTTGCTGGACTTTAGCATGTTTATGATCCAAACTTTCACTTGACTTTAACATGTTTCTTACCAAGTGTATGTTTCTAGACTTAATCATGTCTAGAGGTATCCCTCCTTGAAGTCACATCAGGTCCTGATTTTCCGACCTATTGCCTTTCCCTTTCCATTTAATTTTATTTTGCAACTTACTTATAACATTGAGGTAAGCCTCTGCCATTCGTTTACCAATAGTGTTGGAGACTTCACACTGGAAGTTTGCCAAATCAGACGGTTTCATGGAATTCACTACTGTCAGCCTCGTTCCTGATACTGTAATCTTTCCAATGGTTCCAGCTGAAAAATTGACAAATAAAAATGTCATGAGTAAAATGTGTGCATTCAGTGAATCTAAATATTGGTAAATTAGTTTAAGAAGAGGTGGATGTGTCTTTAATGTTGAATGTCGAGTTCACTAATAACCGTGTTCAGAATTCAATATTTTCCATGAAAACAAGTAAATCCTTGTTGTTCGCCAATCCACTCCATGTTTTCTAGAAATAAATATTATTTAAACCAAATCCTTCTTGTGCATGTAGAAACGTTTTCGTACTATCAACATGCATTATCGTATTTATATTTAACTCCATCATATGGTTAAATTATTATTTTATTTATATATTTAATGATGTCACAATTAAACATTGGATTATTTTAAATATCGGACTAAACAGTAAATAGGTAGTGCTTTGCCTCTGCCAAGCGATCCTGGCTGAAAGTTTGTCGAATTTGTCCCAAAAATGTGTGTTATGTGTCGCTATATCAGCTGATAACTCGAGCTGATATATCGTCACGTATCAGGCACTGAACTATATATATATGGTACACTAACACACATGTTCACACAGTTTAACAATAATTATAAAAATACACATTTCTAAATAAAGATTAAATAAAATTTGTAAAAATCGCCATTGATGCTCAAATCAATACATAACATTAAAAATAAATTTAAAAAATTGATTAAGAAAAGTAAGGCTTATTCAATATCAAAATTGATAAGCATGTAAAATCTCAATTCTATCGCCTTGTCTCTAAAGATGAAATATTAAAAACACTACATACAAATTATATGAATGCTCTGGACTGCCCGGGTTTGATTTATAAGCTAGAAAACTCTCTCTCCAGCTGAGTAATGCCAACTTTACAACTAGGATTCCAAACAACAGAGCAATATTCTATTTTGCTCCTAACTAATGACCTGTACAAAGACAAACATGTTTCTGTGGAATTAAAGTTTTTACAGTACCTTTTTTCGGAATCTTAACATTTTAAAGGCTTTGTTACAAAAAATGTTAACACTATTATTAAAAATAAGCTTTTTTTATCTAGAACTACACCGAGGTCTTTAATTTGTTCTACCCTTTGAAGAACAATATTATTTAATTGATAATTATTGGCTGTAAAGTTATTTTTATTTCTGAAAGTAATAATTTGACATCTCTTTGCATTTAAATTTAATTTCCACCTCTCACACCATTGGTCAACATTGTGGAGGTAATATTGCAATAAACGGGCATTGGTCAAGTCATTAATAGATTTTAGAATCACAGTCATATATAAATAATAAAAATAAAGAATAATGGCCCCAATATGGACCCCTGGGGAACACCTGATGGTACTGATTTATCATCAGATTTTAAACTTTTAAGAAAATATATAAAACAAATCTGAAAAACTTCGAAAAGCTCTGTAATCTGCATTTAACGCAACACAAACCATAGCGGTTGCGCTTGTCAATTTGAATGTCAAGGCCATCTTCAGACGTCTCCTTTAAACCATAATCCTATAAACCATAATCGCCTTGCAGATCTTTCAAAAATTAACAATTTTAAAAATATAAATTTGCCCTCAACAACCCGTAAATCAAACTAATCCATTAGTCTAAAGTCTGTGGATTCCCAAGTACAGTTCCACTGACTCTATTCAAGTATACCATATCATAACACCCACCTTGGAGAAGTTGCGCATTTTTATACCACTGTGTTAGGACGTTGTCGCTCTCTCCTTGGGCAGAGCGTGCAACACAATCAAATTGAGCACTACTGGTTTCTGTCACTGTTATTGATCTCATCTTCTCAACCCAGATTGGCTCCGCTGAAAAGGCCAGTAGAATCAATCAGACATAGGTACATCAGTATAAAACATCAGGTGCCACTTCACAACTTCAGAAATATATAAGATAGAAAACGATAGCAATGTAGTAAATTTATAGCCGGAACATTGGCCTATACGTCTGCCATGTTTTAATAATTCAGACATTCGACTGGTAAAAACACAAAGCCAGTCTAATGCCAGGTGAAACGATCTAATGCGTTTTAAAAATGTTCGCTCCAATATTACCTATTTATTAACACGAATAGGCAAAGGGGTCATAAACTAAGGCAAAGATATATTACAATTCGCCAACATTCTGCTAAGTTGTTTTGGAAGTATGAATATGACGCATGCGCAATACATGATTGAAATTTGAATACGCCAATATTAATTTACATATATGTGATGGAAATGTTCACATGCAGGCGCAACGAGAGGGGAGAGCGGGGGCGGGGGGG
>JARFOD010105815.1:0-16006 GCA_031763545.1 Mopalia muscosa
GTCCTGTAGTATTGTTGTGTGAAATATGGAGGTTGTATCTGGTGTAGTTTTGTTTGTAGAGGCCAGTTAACGATTCAGACAGCAGTTCACCATTCAGTTAACGATTCGCAGCACGCGGGTCTGTTAAAAGCAGTCTATTATTACCTTTTTCCACCGGAAGGGCATTCTTATTATGAAGCTTTACTGAGCTATGTACTCTGTATGTCTGATCCAAATCTCAGCCTTGTACACTTCGTATTTATTATGATATACGTTTTTTTGTATTTACGTAAGACAAATATTGACTGCTCCCTTCGAATTGCCAACTGTGAACTGAATTCTAACTTCACAGACGTAAAATGTGTTCCTTCCTGGTCATTCGGTTGCAGAGGATTTTAAATCCTTCCCGACTAATAAAAAACCCCAAGACAAACTACAACCCACTAATGTTTTGTTTTAAAGAAAAAACTAACATAAAACGCTTGGGGAAGAAGCTAATTGGATGATGGGTCTTCCGGTCTTATATTCGCTGAGGGTCAAATTTAAAGTTAATGAGTTCTTCCAGCTTATGCAACACACAACATTCATTTTGATTTTATTTTTTCTCTATAGTTTCTTTACTTAATATCGATTACAAAATGTTTTATTACAGCAGAGAAAATTCACATAAGCCAAGTGACACGTGATCACTTGGATTCGATAGGTGTATTTCATATTGTGCCCCGCGGAGAAATAACCGTAAAGGTGAGTATCGATTTCATTCCGTTACAGCTACAGTACTAACCTTATTTTGAACCTTGTTCCTATCTATCGCTTTAAGGCGATCGGAAGTTATCGCCGGATTCGTTATAAGGAATCCTGTTCTCTTGTCGTGATTCGTTATTCGAGTCACGAGTGACGAATACGCTTCTAGCCGTTTCGCTTGTTACCGAAGATAAAGCGGCAAAGATTAGCTAACTTACCACTTTACTTGACGTTATAATTACCTATACCGACTAATGTACTGGTATAGAATGTTTCTTAAATTAGATGTAGCTATTTTTGGTCACTTTCAGATCAACGCACAATTTTGCCCGAAGCTCATCGGAGCATCTGACACTAGCGGCAGTTAAAGTATGGTCAAGTGGATTATTGTACCGTCTTAACATTTTTATCTGGTCTGAGATATACGATAAAAGGTATATTTCTGTAACTATAACATATAAATTATACATTTGAGAAACAGGCCTTCTGTATATTTATCAAAAGCCATTAATTCGTTATGTAGACACTTAAATCACATATATATATATACCTTAATCAGAAAAAAAGCAGTCGAGAATGGAGTCCGTGAAGATCTCGTTTGATCATGTAAAGGTCATTTTGTACGGTAGCTTGCTGCTATCGTATAAACAAATGTAAACTCAAATGAATGCTCTGGTTTCTGCAACGAGATATATAATCAATAAATCACAATATAATAAATTATCACGGCACGGGTTCTAATTTAAAGGACGGAGCTTGTCGGATTCAGAATTATATCTGCATGTTTCAGGGAGTAAAGGGAATATCATAAAGATGGGGCTTAATGACTGGGATCGTTAGGTCTGATATGTATTATAATTATCCAAATGATCGACAAGCTTCTACGTACAACAGCGGCCTGTTGCATTTCTGGTCGATAGCATGCAGTAAACGTGCGTATTTGTAAAAAAAAAAATACAGGTAAACGAATAGAAGCCCACAAATCAGATTATCTTCGCTAGTTGAGCTTTGGTTATAGGTATATGTATAAAGCCTTATAAACCATCTTCCCGACGCAAGGAGGAAAAGAAGATCGTCCAAGTTTTAACTTCTCTTACTTTCCTACCTTGCCTTCAAGGACGAAAAAACTTGAGTTATCTATAGAGTCTACAACAGCTAAGTGCGGTTGACATCTCTTTACCCCAATCAATCACATTGGAGCTTTCTTTAGAGAAGTAAAAGGCGTTCTAAA
This sequence comes from Mopalia muscosa, assembly GCA_031763545.1. Taxonomy (NCBI): domain Eukaryota; kingdom Metazoa; phylum Mollusca; class Polyplacophora; order Chitonida; family Mopaliidae; genus Mopalia; species Mopalia muscosa. The sequence continues at coordinate 1,955 of JARFOD010105815.1, forward strand.
CACAGGATGACAATTAGGCTAAATACATGAACGAGTTTAGTTAACGAGTCCTGATAAAATCACAGACACGTAATTGACAGTGGTGCCACGCTTGTTTGATTAGTAGACGACTTTCTTGGATGCTTGCCTCTTTAATAGTCCAGTTCAATTTTTGTCGTGCTTTCCGCGGTGAAAATGTGAAAGTCTAACTATATATAGTTATATAAGTGAAATAACATTGAGTACGATGTATATATAACGTCTAACTATATATACGTCGTACTCAAGGTTATTTCACTTATATGGCGACCTGCCAGCCCAATGGGTGAAGGAAACCGCCCTCGACACCACTGGCAACAAACAAAAAACAGGACGAGACAAATACGGGACAACAAATACGGGACTACAACAACAGGACGCAATACAGACGCCACAAACAGATCGGCTTCCTGTTCCCCTTTAGCTCTGGGAGCATCAGGGCAACATGAAACTTCCCCCAATGCCCGTCGCGTAGGTAGAAGCAAAATATGCTTACGAATTGCTGAGGTATTTTTGATTCGCAGTGTTCTCGCCTAATAAACGTAGTATTCGCATCATATTTTGCACCCTTACTGTTTTTATTGTTGTTTCAGGGCAAAGGAGTGATGAATACATACTGGCTAGAGGGAAAAGATGTAAAATCAGAACGGTTCCGAAACGGTCTGAATATATCAGGGGCCAAGTTTGTGAACAGCTCTCTGCCTGAACTGATCCTTTCTCAACATTGAAAAGATATATCATCAAGTTCTTCTGTATTATGGATATGGGGTCAATAGATTTAATTGATAACACCGGGTTAGCGATAGACCTACAACATGGCGTGATATCATCTAATAGAGGATTATATTTAATAGCGCTTCGAGCAACAGGGCCCACTGGTGTAGAAACAAAACAAATTCAAGAGCTATTGACGCCATAGTGGAATTAGGACTTGGTCAAAGGATGAACAATAGCCCAAAGGACAATCTTGCCAAGTTAAGTATCACACCAAAGCGACGAGACTCATCTCAACCAGTCAGTTGTGGATAGTTGACATAAGTCTGAAGTTTAAGTCACATCGCTGCGACGGCACTCAACCATCCGTCGTAAGCTGTCTCGCGAGACGGAGAAGGAGAGAGACCAACACCGCTGCCAGGCAACGCTTCGAATTTTATTACTGAAGAACGTTATAGTATTAGATCAGGTGACTTAAACTGTTGGTTTGAGCGCTTCACGACAGTTGCAGTTCGTCGTGAACCAAGCCAGACCGAAAAGACACCATGCGACGAGACCCGACGCCGACCAACTACGATTGAACATGACCAACTTGATCCGACGACTTGTGACTGACCGACGTCAGTCGTAAAAGGTGTCCCACCCCACAGACAGTTACCGACGGCTAGTTGAGTCAAGTTGGATGGCGTTGAATTGGTGTGACATGGTCTTTAAAAGTTGATAATAATTACCATGGGGACCAAATACCTTCAGTATTGGTTGCCATGGCAATTATGATGCAGTGAGGTTAAGATCGCCTTAAAAACGGGCAACAGAAAGCGTATGAGACTGCTTAAAATTGTCAACAAAAATACAGTAGCTCTTTCCAAATTTTGATTTTTGTAGACCCTACAACCAAAATGACAACAGCCAATATAGAATATCGATTTTATTTCAATGTTTATTTTTTATCCCATCGGCATATTATGCCGTAGGGATTATGTCATCACGCAGTCCGTCCGTCTGTCTGTCTGTCTGTCTGTCTGTCTGTCTGTCTGTCCGTCCGTCCGTCCGTCCGTCCGTCCGTCCGTCCGTCCGTCCGTCCGTCCGTCCGTCCGTCCGACCGACCGACTGGCTAATTGACTACGAACGAACCAGCAAACCAAATAACTAGCCTGAGTCAGCCAAGTTATTTGGTTTGCTCGTTCGTTCGTTCAGTCGTCGATACATGTTTAGTAAGGTGTTATTCGTTCACCGCCTTTGGTCACACTGTTCATAATCTTGCAAAAGCATGCGAGAAAGTGCATGAAAAGCCAATCGCGATTTGACAGGCTAAGATGAGTAGCGAGGAAATTACTATGGCTAGTTGATCAGAACGATAGATCAGTAATTGAAAACTGAGGAGGATGCTCATCTTTCCAATCCCTCGCTACCTCTGACAATCAGAGTAGAATTTCAACAAAATTAAATATTACATAGAACAAACCGCTAGCTTAACGTAATATTGTGTTTAGGCCGAATGGTTTATGTATTAATGATGGCACATGATGTAACAGAATTGAAAATTAATGATTATTAACGAGATGTTTGTAGCACGACTTGGTGAGCGGCTTTCCCTTGCGGTTTTAATTCATAGAGTCTCTCTCTGACCGCAGAAGGTGGCCGTGTGACAGCCTTGAGCTTGTAGACCGAACATATAGACTCATACCATCAGCCATTGCAACACCTCTGACAGCAAAATCTCGTCTATCTAGCGGTACATGTATAATTTATGTTTGTCCACTCACTATTGCATATTAGAATAACCTGTGTCTTCTACAGCCATGTACTGTCAGATTAGTTGTACAAATTATGTACATATTTGTGATGAATTATTTCCATTGACGCTACATATTGCCAATGCATGCATCTTTAGAAGATCAATTACAAAGCATCGTCCTATTATATTGATTAAGACATAATAACACCAAAAAATGCGCATACCGACAAGCGGGCTGTTAAGGGTGATGCCTCTTGTGCTTGTGCACTAATTTAACTGTCAAAGGACGACCAAGCAAACACACTACGTTGCTGCAACGTTGCATACCAGCTATTCATTGGTAACGTTGCAGAGTAACCAAAAATCTGTCTGTTAGTTTGTACTAGTTGAAACAAAATTATCATAAGGCTGTTAAAGCGTGAGAGGGACGTTGTTGCTAAACTTTGTGGCACCACAAATCGACTACTTTGTGACTTTGTTGTGAATTGGTAGCGTTTTGTACAACGTAATAACAACGTTTTCAAAATGTTGAATGATGCAACAACAATATTACAACAAAGCTATTACGTTTCTATTTCGTTGCCGTGTGGTTGTATTCTACGGTTGTGTCAACATAACTGGTAGTCCACAAAATTCCGTTGCAAGAATTTTACACGACCGCAATAAAAAGTTGACTTGCTGGCAACACGCAGTAAATCTGTTAGTGATATTTGTGTTATGTGTTGTTGTTGTCCTGGGCCTGTTTCTCAAAACCAAAGTTAGTCGCTTTTAACAGATTAAACCACTCATCTAGAATTAAATTAATAATGCTTTGAAAAACTGTGCCCTGTATTATCTTTATAGTTGTTGCCAGTCACGTGCGTGGTAGTTTCCTTCGCGTATAAGGCCGGTACACCGTCATTTGAGCGACATGGCATTACGTACGGAATAAAACACCAATCAAACAAGCAGACAAAGTATTAAGAAAAAACCCAGTAAAATTGTTTTATTTACTCGGTTAATCATACAGTGCAGTGCACCATTTAAAAAAAATACATTTGATTGACTTATATATATATATATATATATATATATCTGGTTATGATATTTATTCAGCTTTATTGACCTGGAAGCATTGGGCTTGGCTCATATTACGGCCAATCCAAAAACATAGTTTGTATTAACACCGCTAAACAGTGACTGAAGAACAGTGTAAACAGTGGAAATGATGATAATAACTGATGTAGAGGAAAATACACAAACGATATGGGGGAGTTTAGTACAAGATCGGCTTTTCACGCAATTTCTCGTGTTACTTGTGATGTATAGGCAATCAGCCATTGTGTTATCTTTATCGTCACGTGTTTTTTTTTTTACCTAGAATAACTGATAATAAAGCCAAGAGCGCACTTTAATAGTATGGGGAGAATTGAATAGAAATCTAGTTCAGGTCGGCAATATTCTTGGTTTATTCTCGACAACTATAGTGCATTGGGAATACCGGTTGTTTGCTTAACGTTAACACATCATAGCTTTGATATTGTCTGTCTTAACATCTGCGGGGTTACGTGCACTGTTGGCCATTCACGCACTTTCTCGCGTTACGTGTCCTGTGTGGGCAGTCAGCTAAATTGTTGTCGTTAACGTCACGTGATGATTTACCTAGAATAGATGATAATAAAGCCATCAGTGCAACGTAATGCATCTCCGTTTCATAAGATCGTGGACTTGATCACAGCTCTATATCCAGACGCAGACAAATCCCCAGAATTCTCTATCGCTATTCTTTGTACAATGCACCGTGTAATAATAATTAATTCTCAGTTGTTATCCAGTTAACAGACACATTTTAGCTCAAAGATTGGCTAAAGCTACATCAAACGATGTATCCAGTGGCTCGATACGTGGAAACCAGATAACACCTCAAAGACTCACAGAGTTCCTTTTGTATTCTAAATAGATAACTACACCTTGTTCTCCTTATTCTTGGATATTCAAATCTTTTATATAAAATTTCTGCACTCTAACATAGGACTGCCAGTATGTACAGGAAGAGGTCTAAGGAACCAGCTGGTTCTAAGGAAACTCTCCTCTGTTTCAGAGAGATTAATACTGCTATCATCCTCCGTTCCCAGACTATATGCAATTTGATATTTCTTAACAGGGAACTTAGGGGTACTGAACCTTTTTCCTGGGTATCCCTCAATGTTACATTTTTATCATTTGTTCTCTTTAGCATGCAGATTGTTATGTAATACTCTGTAAATGCCTGCAGGCTACCAATAAAAACTCGAAATAGAAAAAAACTCTATTTGGACGCTTACAAATGTAAAAAAAATTGGAAACTTGTATGAAGTAACCTTATCATAAAATTAAAATTGTATCAAAAGAAAAATCACGTTTTTATTTCAAACTCCCGAAGATGACTAAACGTGATATACTTCTGAAGCAAAACAAACAAGACACGAGCATTGTGTAAGGTTTAACAAGAAATATCATAACGGGCAAATGAGTAGCCTAACTAAGTTAATTCCTTTGTATTTGTCTCATGCGTATACTAGTTGATCTACGTACACCATATATATGCTCTTCAGATCTTTCTAGGTGCATTTTGTTTGAAGCTCTGCTACCCATAGCAGAGTTAATAGCCGTAAAGACAAAAACAGCAAGATGTTTCCAGCAAAAGCAATCTATATTAATTATTGTAAGAGGCCTGTTGATTTCACTTTCATTTCGGGATCATTAGCGAGTTTCAGACTCGTTTGTATATAACGTTCTGTATAAGCTTGTCGAATAACAAGCTTAGTGCGAATTAACCAATTACGCCCCTTGCCGTTTTAAGATGCTACTTGTTAATCAGTACGCAGGCATCTTAAATCCGTCTTTAACACGCAAACACGCTCATAACTAACTGTATGTTATTTAAGGAATTCCTGTACGAAATGACAGCAGTTCTGCACAAAATATAGCTTTTCATGTTAAACAAGGGCACATGTTTCTCCAATCCGAATTCCTCAAATCCACCTCACATCGTCTCGGACGCCGAACGATCGTCTCTCTTATGAATGGCATTTTTTCCTGCAACTCACACTATTCCTTGCCTAAGTGCGGTGGAAAACCGGGATTGAACCTCATCAAAACCGCCCTCGCGATTGCCGGATCCATATCGTGTGACTCTCTCACATACCGGTACACGATGATCGACAGATGAACTCTGTCCTGTGTACGGTACATCGAAGTAGGTTTTAGTATTACTACACTCGCTCCCCACCAAGCCACGACCGCGGGCCCCAGAACATCATGTGCTAAGCAAAATGTGCCTATAGGTTTTGCTAGGCATATTTAATTGTGGGGAAGGATGTACACACGCTGGTCAGTAAGCTTCCGGCAAACTACTTAGATGTATATTCCTACATCTATCCGAGCGCCGCGTACTGATAATTCCACAGTAACGAGATTCTCGCCAGGTTTAGCCGATAGCATTATTCTCAGATCGTGTGGACCAAATAACTGTGTTTTCCATACAAACTGATAGATATCCGAACCCCTTAGGTTTCATACAGTATAGATTTAGCAAACTAACAGTTCCAATTCCAATTTAACAATATTAATTATATACAGCAAATAAGGACCAAATATCTGCATTGTGAATAACCTCTGATACATAACTGTACTTTATATTTGCAATAACAACAAAAATCGGATTTAATAATTGCGCAAAATATTCATAACTGTCCTCTGTCTAAGGGCAGTTTGCTTGAAGAGCAAGTAATACTGTCCGTACATAATCTAAATAATATCAAACAAGATTAAATAAAATAACTTTATATCACCGCTATATGTTCCAATTTCAAGTACAATATCGAGTTCATTATTACAAGAAGGCTCGTACCAATAAAATGTATTTTACAAACCCACTACTACTTCACAAAATAGTTGTACTTCACATGCCTATTGATTATTTATTCCTAACATGGATTTAAAACAGACCATTACTTGATAAGTAATTAACATAAACCTGTTTTATTTACATATTCACATCTGGAGTTGTCTTTCGGAATAGATATCTATACGGACATAAATGTTAGGGTTGGTCAATATTTGTTGCGGTCACATTTGTGATATATTGGCCCGCAAGGATATATTGGTCCGTAAAATTGTTGGTTTATTTCCCTTGGTAGTAAGCTTTACTGTAAACAACGGATTTCCCTTTGCGTCAACACGCGGAAATTTGCCACATTCATAAATAAATAGTTACAGAAAAGTTAGGAATTTCGGAATAATATAGCAAATAATGTTTTAGACTTTGGACCAAGTAGCAGTTTATGGACAGGTCAGTCACTCACAAAAAGTGATATGGACCCCAGCTTTGCTTCGGCCCATATAATTTTTTGTGGGCGACTGACCTGTCCATAAACTGGCCTGTGTGCTCAGTCCCTTACGTTATTTGTTAATAATTTCTAGCCAAGTTGTATCCTACAGGCGTTTAACGTTAAACATATAACATGGCTTTACATTAGTTTAATTGCGAGTGTTTAATTGGGAAGGACTATAAGTTCACCCAATGGACTGACACCCCCCCTTATGAACGACATAAATATAAGTACGGAGTTAAACCTCTATCAAACAAACATCATTTCAAACCCAACATCATCAGGGTTTGCTGATACTGTTTGTTGATTAAAAGTTGAATATGACTAAATAACGTTAATATCCTGTCGCGTGTTTTATTGGCCACATTGATCTTGATGATATTAATTGATATTAACTTATTTGATGTAATTTTCAAGATCGCTTAATCCAATAAGTTTCACCGAATGTTACTAACATAATAAAACGATCTACGATATACACCTATCAGGGAAATAGAGCATTTGAGCTAAACTAAAAACTTGGTTCACGAAGGTGACATTACGGTAATGGTATATGATTTGGTTGACTCCCATGGTCATCCATTGTCGAAATAAGGCATTTGGGCTTAACTAAGAATAGTCATCTTGGAACACGAAGTGGGCGCGTATGGTACATGTATCTATGTGGTGGTCCCTGCCTCATATTTTAAACGTGGGAAGCAGGTGGAAAGGTTTATATTACCCTGGTGCCCTTGCTGTGTGTCCTGTGATTGTCCCATCTTGTATTTAGCTGTTGCCAGTGGCGTCGAGGGGGGTTTCCATTACTAATTAGGCTGGTACGTCGCCGTATTGATTAAATAACCTTAACTATAGCGTCCAACCACAATTTCAAACTCATCTTGGACTCTGACGCTCCGTCAACAAGTCTTGTTCCCTATGATATACAAATTATTTATTTTTACAGATCGTTTAACTGTCAATCAAGCCATCAAAATCAAACTGCAAACTAATGACTGACAGTAAACGTAAAGCGTCGATAAAAGTTCGTGTTTTCATTATCCTAAAAACAAACTGCCTTGATACAATGTATTCATTGATGAAGACAAGCTTTCATTGAACTCGCTTATGAATTCTTCGTTGTTTGGTTTTTTGTTTTTCGTTATTAGAAACTCGGCGATAAAACTTGTTGATTAAAAGTTGTTCAAAGACAATATTTATGCCCTCTTTTTCTTGTAATGCGTTGAATTTACTTGTTTTGATGAAACGCGACATTGCAACGAGATCTTGCCGATTCTAATTTCCGTGAAATTAATCTGATAACGAAACCTTATAGCATAGATGGCTGAGTCTGATTTGAAAAGGATGTGATCTTCAGGAGGGTATCAAGTTTCGTCTTCTATTGTCAATCAAGAAGATTACACTGAGAAGCTTAGGGAATGATTTATCTGTTGTCTAAATACAGTGAACATCAGGTAGAAGGTAATATACCAGTTCAATACCTCTATAAGTGAATCACATCTCTCTGTTTGTGTTCATATGATAACTAACGAAAGCGTCATTTTTATATATCTCATGGTTCACTATAACATTTATATCTCTCCACGTTTACAAGCTTAGAACAGTAGAGCAACTATCATATCTGGAATTTCAACTGGTGAAAAAGATTTTTTTTTTTTGTGATAAAAAACCCGGATACATTTCGTTCATCTATCCTAATTTTATGTTATTTTTTCATATTACTAATCCAGCTTATTTGGTCTATTAGGCAGGACTGTATTAACCATTGAGCAAAACTTAGCTCGTACTTAATGCACCAAGAGAAGGGGGCACCACTAAGATATAAAAACAAAAATAGATTTTATGGTGTTTTTTTTCTATTTTACCAAAATATGTTAACGGCTTAGAGCGTATGTAATTAACGTACATATATACTTTATTTATTCAAATTATATTAAATATAAAAAAAAACTCGTCAGAGTTGTTTTTTTGCCACAGGATTATGCTGTGTTAATTTTGATGTTTTGTCATGTGTCTTATCTTGCTAAATACAGTCCTGATTTCACCCGATTCACCACGAAATGTACAAAAGTTCTAAATTCACATAAATAATTTCCTCTGATTACATTTGGATGCATCAAATTATATGTTTAACTTAATAAAACAACGGCGACATTGGAATCAAAGACCGATATTGATTTTTGACGTTTTCAAAAAGTCTGCTATTCTTTAAGCACTTACATGCACTTGTGGGTTGTTCTTGTGCATTATTTAAAATCGGTTTCAATTTGAAACTGATTATCTGCTGTGTTTTGTCTCCTCAAATATTTGAGAAAGGATCGATTGATCCAAATACATTTTGTTTTTCTTATTGATTTTGTTGTTTTTGTTTCGGGGGTAAAACAGCTAAACTACATATATGGATAAATTCGTTACACCTAACTTTCTCAGTTTGTTTTCTTGTTTAAATGACAAGAGACCAACAAATGCTGCATCAGAATCTGGAGCAGGCAAGACTTTCGCTGTGTTCGGAATTACATTGCTTGTCTGTTTTATTCAGGGTAGATACACAATGAAGTCTCTCTGTCTTGAGCAGCATAATGAAGTCGCTAAAAGGCAGTAAGGCGATGCAATGGTTTGAGACATTATCTGACAGCCTTTCAATAGTGGTAACAAGGCGTTGAAATAGCCCTCTTTCAGCATGGCCAAAATGATTGTATTAATAATGCGAATCACATCCCACCTCGCACTGACATTTAACAAACCATCTGGTTGTTTAGGGAATGCTGGGTCAACGTGACCTTGCACATCGTTAGCCAAACATATTGTCGGAGTCATCTGTTACTGACCAATTATTGGCGACCTTTCATTTATGGGGATTAATGCGATTATCTATTGGTATGCCAATAAAAGCTGTCTTATCGATCAGATATATTTATATAATTGCAAGTTTTCATAATTGCCTTTCTTCAACTCAATATGTTCACTTGTTATTGTCTGGTATTGTAAGTCCGTTTCAAAACCGAATGTGATAAAAAAAATCGCCATATTTTGTCTTATTTAGTTTTATTTTAACACGCGACGTTCTTTCTCAAGCGATCGCCTTTAGCAGACACGAATCGCTCTACCAGTAGAAAAAAATACGGATGCTACCTGTTGCCCTTGGTAAAGATTAACTTCGACAACTTGGCTCTAGCAGATCTTACTATTCGGAAATTTCCAGCCCTATCTATTGAAATCTACGCCATTATCATTTAAAAAAGAACCCTCTATTAGCGCTCGTGCCTTTTGATCAATGAAAACAGAATATTAAAATAATTTATACTACCCAGCCCACGGCGGGATTTCTCAACTTGTCTTCGGATATTTGAAATGTCAAATATAAAGTTCAAATGAACTTTTTAATGACACGATCTTTTGAATATACAACAAAAAACTCACTTCTCGGGTAAAATCACATTTAAACAAAACGCTGTTCCTTTTGTATGTATAACTTGTAAATAATTCAATTTTTGTCCTATGTGAAGAATTTAATAATAATGTAGCTCCAAGGACGTCATCATATCATCGCAAGAATAGACTACAGACATGTATAAACAATAAACACGTGGGTCATCTGAAATGAATTAATCGTCCGAGATTATTTACGGCACGGAAATGGCCGAGCGATGTTCCGACATGTTGCTAAGGCTATGGACTCGACCAATGTTTGGGGTAATTCGTATACAATTTTGCAAAGCTCAGTGAGTGTAAGGTCGAAATCTGCGTAATGCTCCAAAAGACCAAGGATTGTATGGCGCTTCACTACTTAGACGTCGCCAAATTCAGGGAGTGTGTAGCCAAAGACTGTTAAAGGCTTGAATTGGCCAGTATTGTTTGACAAACCACTGTTTAAATGTCACCCGGCAAAATCTAGAAATGCTGTCCAATGAGAAACTTTAATCGAATCTTTGCGCAAGTATCGGCAAGTAAAATCCGGGTTCTTGCTGAAGGTATGCGACCAGATCGTGGGAAGGGAGTGCTAATCAAAATCAAACTCTAGACATATTTTTCGGTAGGAGAATGACCGTGTAAAAAGTTTTAAAAAATACAGGTAATCGTTGCAAAATATCGCAGTTTGAAACAGTTTAAATGTCAAACTACTTAGGTACCCATTAGCCATTGTAAATCTTCTCTTCGATTTGAGCCCATAAATATTACTTAACTCTCCGGATGAAAGTAGGAATTCCTGAAATCTGCGATCCGTTTTTTTTTTTCAACAGCATAGGAAACCACGTTGGTTGGGGATACTTTTTTAAGATTAAACCTCAGCAATTATTAAATATCGCTGGAGATTGGCTAGCTGTCACAAGTCATCATTATATAGTGTATAAATGTTGAGAAAGAAACAGTTGTATGTATTATGTATATAAATTATAGTCATGTGATCTGATATACGGCAGGCCCTATAGTTTGTCGTTGGACGTGTATAGTTTTTTATTTCGTAAGCGGTCAATAAATCAATCAAGTAGCTGTCTAGCTGACATTAACACCTAGCCAATTGCCGCATCTATAGCGACTCAACGGCTACATAATATACAAGGTGCGCTCACTATCGAGTCAGGTGTGGCTTGCAGAAAATCGGAATGGATATCACATGTATATTACAATCCACTTTCACCAAATATCACACGACAATAAAATCTCAAACGATATTTCTAAGCCTATATCATAACGTGAAGAATTTTATTGTATTTTTGTGTCGTGCTACATTTTGTGAAAGCCTTTGAAATTTAAATTTGGAATAAATAGCCTTTACAATTCCTGTTAGTTCTTGTTTTTTTCCGTTGCTAGGTTACACGCCGTTCGAAAACATTACATGATTCGCTATAGGTCAGTCTCAACCATGTTCTATTAAATATCGCTATATTTAATTGCTAAAGAGATAAATAATTAAGCTTTGTTCTAAAATTGATGTCATGTAACTCATTTAATTCACTGCTTTTAAATACTAATTAGAAACAATTAGAATCAAAGACATTTACAATGTTTGGCCGTTATTCATATTTATATTTGACCTTTAACAATGCGTTATGTTCAAACTACAGTCAAATTTATCCGCACGGCCATGTCTAGGAACGTTTATCATTAAATGGAAGAGCTCCACAAATATGGGCCAATCAAATATATTTCTTTTCCAAAAAAGGTGCCTACGTCACGAGACCCGTGGAGTCGATGTTTAAAAATTTGACAGTTGACACATAGGTCATTGGTTGACACATGTTATTAACCCGTAAGGCAGAAGAGTGTTAGTCGCGTGACGTCATGGACAAGGCGTCCTCACCAAAAATGTCAGCCATCAGTGGTGGTAGGAAGGTATATACCTGTAACACTTGGGTTATTTTATAAAATGAAGAAACGATAATTCGATGCCTTGTTTAAGTATATTTAATGGTACCCTTTCAAGGGATATAGAGGTTATTTCACCCTGGAATATCGCTTTAATATCGGTACATTTAATTGTAAAAAGAATAAATTATTAGGCTTTTTTTCTGAATCATTTAATTCACTTTAAACAAAAAATGATTAGTTACAATTAGAATCAAATACATTTACAATTCCTGTATGTTTCCATATCGTAAAATTGAATTATTATTCATGAATAGTTGTAACGTTAATTCTGATAGCACGACAAACGTTACCAAACTTATAAAATGCAAAATCTATCCCGTATAGCTAATAGCTGTCAGTCATGCTAAGGTGAGTATTATTAAGAGAACAGAAATGCTTCAAAGAGAAGTCATATGGCGTAATAACAGATTTAATAGCCTTATTTGTTAAATGCTTTTAACACATAATCGCTACACGGATGGCTGAAAATAAATCAGTATTGACGTATTTCATTCGAAGAATTCGTTTTTTTAATAGCATAATATGCGAGCCGACGCCATGGCTGGCCTTTCACCATGCAACGTGTCGGGAAGTAGACGTCTAAAGTGGCGAATATAGTTCTGGTGGAAGGACTGGGACAACGTGGCCAGGTTGAACGGAGACCTTGTTGTATAAATACCTAATCGATATCGATTGACAAGAGTTTTAACTTAAAATACACGGAGAATTGGGATTAACCCCTCAGAGAGTGGGTTATCTTCTACATGTGTTCCAATTTAGTCGACCATTATCTAGGGAAATCATAAAACAAGCGACTTGCCTGCTGTGTCACTCTACTGAACTGCTGTCTGCAGAGGGGACATTGAAATCGTTCATGTGCAGAGGATACAGCAGCTACAGAGTTTAAACGTCGCTAAATGTGTAACTGCCCTACTTCGGAGTTCGAAGTAGAGCTCAAATATTCAATTAAGTAGACTTTTATTCCGGCTTAGAAAAGGTTTTATATCACCACCAAATAAATTCTATGTCCTTTTATTGGATAAACATCCCTAAAAAGTGAAAATTATGGACAAGAAATAACGGGCTTGGGACAGATATTTGAATCGTCTAAAAAATTCACATTATCTGTATAGTGTAGGTTCAACACATTACATGTATGTACGTGTACATAATTCACAGTATCCGTAAAGTGTGGGTTCAACACATTATGTACGTCTAGGGAATTCACAGTATCCGTATAGTATGGGTTCAACACAATATGTAAGTCTAGAGAATTCACAGTATCCGTTGAGTGTGGGTTTAACACATCATGTACGTCTAGAGAATTCACAGTATCCGTATAGTGTGGGCTCAACACATTACATGTATGTACTGTACATAATTCACAGTATCCGTAAAGTGTGGGTTCAACACAATATGTAAGTCTAGAGAATTCACAGTATCCGTTGAGTGTGGGTTTAACACATTATGTACGTCTAGATAATTCACAGTATCCGTAAAGTGTGGGTTCAACACATTATGTACGTCTAGAGAATTCACAGTATCCGTATATTATGGGTTCAACACATTATGAACGTCTGAAGAATTGACAGTATCCGTATAGTGTGGGTTCAACACATTATGTACGTCTAGATAATTGACAGTATCCGTATAGTATGGGTTCAACACATTATGAACGTCTAAAGAATTGATAGTATCCGTATAGTGTGGGTTCAACACATTATGTACGTCTAGAGAATTCACAGTATCCGTATAGTGTGGGCTTAACACATTATGTACGTCTAGAGAATTCACAGTATCCGTATAGTATGGGTTCAACACATTATGAACGTCTGAAGAATTGACAGTATCCGTATAGTGTGGGTTCAACACATTATGTACGTC
>JARFOD010105826.1:5492-16006 GCA_031763545.1 Mopalia muscosa
GTCCATATCAGCAATCAGTCTAGGCTTTGTTTCTGCGCTAACCTTAGTGATACTGGGCTGGGGATCAGTGTGAAGCTATCCGCCTTTCTCCCGCTGTTGACTAGCTGGACACAAGGCTAAACTGTCCTGCCTTCTCTCTGTCAGGCACCGAACCTCCCCGCCCTTCGCGGATGTATTTGTATCTATTCTAGCCTTTAGTTTTGGGCCAAATAGAAATACACACGGTATACATCATTCTTTTTTAACATATTTGTTAGCTTTTAATCGTTTTCTCGTGCTGACAGTCCTTTTCATCATCGGAAGAAACAACATGTTTTACGCGCAAGTTCTTCAACCTGTCCAATGATGCGTTTACTGGCAATTCTTTTTTCTGATTTTAACCAGCGGCATGACCTAAAAACACAATCTATCAGGAAACATTGAAACAGATCGAATTCCTTTTGCAATAAACAATTCATATTTGTCACACCCAAGTACCATACCGGCAGGCATAATTTCTGTCAGAAATGAGATAAGCTTACGTTTAACACTGCAATAGCATACGCTATGTTGTGAGTAACTTGCACCACGTACGTCACTTCCGATTTGTAATACTTTAATTACTGACCTAATTTTAATTATTTCCTTGATGTGAGTGCTGCTGTGTTACTAAAATGGCTATTTATAAACGAACAAACCCCACTGTAAAACCGCGTGCCTTCTCCTCTAAAATAAACCAAAAATAAATGCAAAAAATATAGTTACCGTTACTCCAGCCTTGGTCATGTTAGGATTTTCAAGTGCTCCACTTAAATTGGAAAAGTTTTAGTTTTCTGTACATTGCATTGTGCTCTGTGTTAGATTCGCCACCGAAGATGTCCTGAACAAGGGGTCGATGCGCCTCAGTAACGTCTTGGTTAAGTACTACGAATGTCTTACATTATTCTTCCTTGTCATCAGGTTGCAGGCTGTTACAAATGCGACTAGCATATGTACACGGTGAAATACAGAAACTATAAGCATGTTTACTATGTTCACTCTACTTTCGCTTCACTCAACATATACCACTCGATACACAGTTATGTGGTCTTCATTATATTTGAGATGTTTTATATTCTTAATTACTGTTTATCTCTTCTAATATATGTGCTACTGTTCATTCTAATCATTGTTCATACTCGTGAGGGCTCGAGCTGTAGTAAAAACAAAGAGATTTAGGTACGCTTTTGCAGTTTTATTAAACGTTTATTAAACAGATCAGCTGAGATGTAAACAATTTAACACAACAATAAACATATTAAGCTTTAATAATATTTACAGTGTAAGGATGGTCCTGAACAGTTTGGTATATGATTCACACCTTGGAAATACTATAGTTTCACATAAACAAATGGACTAATACTCGCGCTCAACGCAAAATCGAGCTAAACTACACAGAAAAAAGCAAGGTAATCGTTAGATATGGTTTTATTAAATGTGTGTCGTTTAATCAGGAGCAAACCGTTCCTTATTTGAAGCGCTTCCATAATATGAAATAACTAGCATAGACAGTTTCTCTTTGAAAAGCATTCAGGAAGAAAGAACGGCAAAGATGTACCAGCTAGATCACAGTTTTGTGTTGCTATATTAAAGAGCAAAAGAGCCACACGTTGGGGGTGCTTTTATTCCGTCCTGTTCTCGTCCAGTCGTAGCATTATTTGTTACCAGTGATGTCGAATTTGTTTTAGCCATATGAGCGAAATAACCCTAACTACGACGTTAAACCCCAATCGAATAAACAAATCCGATGTCACATACCCTATTAATAATACACAAAGAATATAACAAGCAGTCCTTGTTAAATTCGGAATGCGTGTTTCGAAAGTGCAGTTGCCGATGTTAAACCCCAGATTTATCCCTCGGACATAACTGTACCGTAATTATTTCATTATTCCCATAATAATGGACACCTAGATCTACACCAAAGAAATAACCAGAGATTAATTGGCGCACTTTTTTTACACTGTGGTGTATGGTTGAACCAGAAACTCATTAGTTGTGATGATTTGAGCTTTCATTAGGTATAATTTGTCTTACTATTTTGGCTCCGTCAACTCCAAGCAAATCCGATGCAAAACTGTCGGCTTACTCTATGTTGCACCTCACCAAAAGTAACGGGCGGTTGGAAGAAGTTTCTTGTTACCCTGGTGCTTTCTGGACTAAAGAGGAACCGGAAGCCGATATGTTTGGGATGTCTTTGTATTTGTCTTGCATTTGTCCTGTGGCGTTTTAATTTGTTGCCAGGAGTGGAGTGTTTCCATCAGCCATTTTTCTGGTATGCCGTTGTGTTAGTGAAATAATCTTAAGTACGGCGTTAAACCCCTATCAAATCAAAAATCACCACGAGTTACTGCAGTAAGTTAATTACAGTTTAAGAAGATAACAGCTATTTGAAACAAAGTACCGCCAATTATCAGCACGGATGACAATAAATTTCATTTCAATAAAATATAAAATGACACGACGGAATATGAGAGATTAATTCAAGAATTGTTTAAGCTGATCGCGTTTAATGGTTATTCCCTTGTTACGCAGATATATTAGACGAGGCCAAAATGGTATCCCAATCCTTATCTACAAAATAAGAGAAAACATTCAAGAAATTAAATAATAGAGTACAACAAACACATACATTTAACGCACTGCGCTGCATTGCTACAGAAAACTAGGATAAATTATCTTCAGCTTAAAGGCAGATGGAATGTTATTGACTTCATAAATTATTATTTAAGGGGGCTACACATTTGAATCCCAGTTTGTTTGAAGAGTAGCACTAATGTTTTTAGTTATCACTATAGTAAAATGAAGTTTTGAGCTTTATCGAAACGCTTCACATCTTTGTTGTGCTAAAATCAGTAGTAGTCGGAATGCACCGCCGTCATGTAAGTGAAATACCTTTCAGCACGGCGTAAAACAACAATCAATCAATCAATCAACCTGTGAAGCCCAAGTGTACAAAGATTGCTGACTGACATCATCATGATGGAAAATAACCGACGCATGCAAGTAATATGAACATGGTCAGTAGCTGCTGAACTCCGTATTCAACACTGGAGAATCTGATTCGCTTTGAGACAATCACCAGGGTTGAAAATTTGAATTCACATCCAATAACTTGAGCAATCCCTGAATGAACTTATTGACAGGCCAGTAGACCAAAGATCTTGCTGTACTCATTAGGCTCAAAATGGACCAATTTTTTATAGCTTAGATTACAAGTTTGGTATTAAAACTATGTGTTGGTGAAAAAAACCATTTGAAATTCGAATTACAAACAGTTGAATTAGAGCATATAATTTTATTCCTCCATGATCTTGTTTTCAAGTGGCAAAACTTGTTTTGTCTATTTCAGGCAATTCGTTTTAAAACAGACTGTACTTTTTCCAAGGCGTATTTGTATAAAACTTTGTACCATTGTAAAGAGCACTATTCCATCTAGTAAAAGGTGCCTCACTTTTATGAGTTCGTCCTTGACTTTTTTATGTTTTCAGAAATTTGTATTCTACATTTTTATAAGACTTATTAAGTTCGGGAAGAACCAAAAAATCAAATGTGATTGTTCTAATCAGAATTTAAAAAAAAACATATATATATATGAGGCACAGTTTACTAGTTAAAGGGGTATTCTACTCGATCAACTATTCTACTTCGAGAAATAAACTATGAAAAATGAAGTGTACTTTTTGTGGTTGACATTTTGACATTTACTCATTTTTGCAATATATGTGAATGTGGCATTCTCGCCACATTCACGTGTTATCCTGAGTATTCAAGCTTTCCAAAAATGTATACGTATATATGATACAGATTTGTATTCTTCTGTATACGAGACTAAATACAACTGGCGATTTGAAAATCGACTAAAGGGTCCAGCTAGACCGTAAGTTCATTTTAAGCCGACTTCGTATTTTACTGACGAAATTATATCTGCAGTTGTTTTTAATAGTCCGAGCTGCAATCTTAGAGATAGACAGAAACGCTTTTCAAGTATTATTAAAATAGAAATAATGTATATTGTACCTGGAAGTGGACTGAAATACTTGAACCATTGCATACCACATGACGTGGGTTATTATAAGCCCTATATAGTGTAAGGTAGCGAGCGGTTTCACAGAACACAGAAGTACTAACATCTTACCGAATATGTTCTTGATCAAGATAGTGTTGTCGAACAATGGTCCAAACTGTCGTGTTGACAGAACCGCAGTCCAAACCTGACCTGTGGATGACTTTATTCTCTCTCCAATGTCATCAATTTTCTGGTGACAAAAATGTTTATCTTATAATTATACCAGTACATTATCAGGACAGAAAAATAATCTTGCAAACTAGCAATTGTTTTAGAATCTAACAGAAGGCAATACATTTGACAGAGTAGTTATTTAACACTGATTCTTTGACAAGGAAAGTATTTGCCTTACTTATACATTGGAATGTAAATTCGTCCGTTTTTTCAGACCGTGCAGTGTTTTTGTATGTACCGATACCTGTTGTATGTTACTTTTTATTTGTTTATTTTTTAAATATGATTATAATAAAACCATTTTGTCGTACCTCAAATATAAGATCTGCCTCCTTGTTGATGAAGTCCGAGGTCTGCTGTGCTATGTCACGGACAATATCTGATCCCATAGTTATTGCCCTAACCCGTAACGCTGACCGTAACCTGTGAATTCGTGGATTCAGAATCGAACTTTCGAACTCTTGAGGAGGAGCTCTCATAAAACCTTTAAAATACTCTCCCATTATGTGGAGAATATTGCCGAATAATTGCACTTTAGCATCTTCTGTGGCCGTTCGACCTTCACCTGAAATTAATAAATATAACTTATTTTTAACTAATGGGGAGAGAGAATGCGTGAGATTGTTCTAATGTGAGGAACAGCGAATCTGAGTCATGTCAACTTCTGTACGGCATACCTTTGGAATATGTTGTTGTTGTTTTGTCAAAATAAAAAGATTAAAATGTTTTGTCAAAATTATAAGATTTACATGCTTTGTCAAAATAAAAAGATTTAAATGTTGAACAAAAACATTCTACAACACACTTTAAAACACAAATTTGACTACAACTTGCTATCCAATAGACGAGAACCCTCTCTGGTTCCATATTATCATCTGCTAAGAATGTAATTTCTCAAATTGTTTTTGAAAGCCTTTTTTCTACCATATATATGCTTTATGATGCAGACATTCGTTTGTCTAGACTTGAGTTACTCAAGGTTTGGTCCGTGCCAATACCACAGCTACGGGAACCAGTCAACAAGCTTCAAAAGTAATCGGCCTCCTTTCCAAATATCAATGCTCCCAACGATTGAAAATCATATTTGTAGCATATTAACTCGGCCTCATGCACACGGCTACAACCTATATAGACCATCTGATTCCCCTGATTGAACAAACTGCCCATTTACACATACTTATCGAGTCATCCAATTCAGTGGTCACTACTCCCGTAGACTGCTCAAGGAAATCCAGGGTCTCAACGCTGTCCACTATACTTGCCAAACGGTCTAGCGTTGTATTAATAATCTCAGACATGTTATCCACACCGTATTTCAACACTGGTTCCAACCCGAATTGAAGTTGATCCAACGTGGGGCTTTGCTCATCAATTTGCCTGTAATACACATGTAGACCACCTAATTAAGACGTCACTTGTTCAAATTAAGGCAATCACTCGA
Source organism: Mopalia muscosa (assembly GCA_031763545.1). Taxonomy (NCBI): domain Eukaryota; kingdom Metazoa; phylum Mollusca; class Polyplacophora; order Chitonida; family Mopaliidae; genus Mopalia; species Mopalia muscosa. Next base: position 11,195 of record JARFOD010105826.1, read on the forward strand.
TCGAATGATTGATTGGTCAAAAGATCGGTTGTCTGATTGATAGGTCGATTGAATGATTAATTAATTGATTGATTGATTAATTAGCTTGAGATTTACCTGGAAATAGACCCAGGCAGTAGGCCTACTATTGCTGTTGCAAATACATTTAGGTTTCCATTCATATTGTGGTTACGTAGAACTGCACCTGGCTATTACATTCAAAGCTAATATCTGTCATATTCATTAAAGTTCCGATTATAATTGGTTTACAACAGTTAGTAACTTCTTTTAATTATTTTGAGAGAGAGTAGAATAACAGCTTTCCGTCTGCTACTGAATAACAATGGCAGTCTCGGGAAGTTGGCGAGGGAGGTAATTTAATCCTTGCAAAGTGGTCCTCTGACGTCACAATATTCGTGATAGCGGAGCTTTTAAATGACGTCAAACACATTTATGCATTGTGACGTTACTAGAAAGGATACGAATTTCGACTGTTTTGACGTCAGAGAACCGCCTGTACCGTCCACTTTTTGACGTTACGAGACTTCCATTGTATTATCCATATGATGTATAGTACTTACCAATGGAATCTCTGAGCATAATGCCGATATAAATTCATTAGAACTTCTGTAACCAAATTAGACACGTGAATATATTTTAAAATGTCGATGGCTTCAAAGTGGGATGAAAGCAATTTTTTAAAATCTAAATCGTACCAACGTTGCTGACTAACAAGCTTTGGAAATTCTTGAGGAAGTTTAAAAAGCTTGAATATGGCTGGAGTAAACGAAGTATGTCGATAAAAGTAAAATACCATTAACGAGTGAAGTACATCTATATAAAAGATAATAAAAGACAGAACCATCAATGCCTAAATCAGCAATCGACAAATAAAACAAACTAACTAAAATGCCCCTGGGGTGTTTGAGGTAATCTCTTTTCAAATGTGTTGTAACTTGCCCTTTTCGGACGTTTTCGATACAAATGTTTGATCTCAGAACAGCCAAATATGCCGCTATACATGCTCACCTTTCTCCACGATGCTTTTTAACGTGTGTTTTCATGGTACTAACTTGTCCAGTCAGGCAGACATTATGACATTCCTTGAACGGGTTAGGATTCCCTTGCATGATGGTGATCATATTTACATTTGTTAAGGCGGCTATTGGCAAGCCGTTTTATCCCTTCTATCCTTATTCTACATATGTCGAATAAGTTTTGCTTTTATTTTACCTGTGTACAATTCTTTTCCAGATATGTGAAATTCTTTTTTACTTATATTGAAAAGATTTTCACTTATGTAAAATTGTATTTCTTTTCCACATAAGTAAAATAAAACACCTAAACCTAAGTATTTCACATATGTGGAAAATAATTTCACTGATGTAATATAAACTTTTATTTTAGATATGTACAAAAGAGTTCAACTCATCCAAAAACTGAGAAATGATTTCTCCTCACAGCCAGATGCCATCCAACATTTATTTGTATTCCTATCGTCTGGTGTAGACTTTTAAGACGAATGCAAAGACGATGGGAATATATTCCACATGCTGTGCAGGTTTAACCACAGCAGTGCACACTCCCAGGTCAATTTGGTTAGAAAATGGTCCACTGTAGAAACAACAACAAAACAAAGCGAAGACAATGACCCACTTGTTGTATATAGGTCATTGAGAGCAGACTCCCACAATTAAGTCGAAAACTCTTTTAGCCTACAGCCAACAATGCAAAACCATACATTCTATGTTGAAAAATGCCAATTAGGGTGACAAATAAAGAGTCAATATTTTATCAGATTTATTTTTCCCTAGAAAATAACAAATGCGTTGCGAAATGCAAAAGGTGGATGTCCTTCTGATCGGAAAAATACAGGCTGTGAGGGAGAAGTCAGTAATTGAGGTCGTGGATGCTTTTATTTTACATATCTACAAAAGAGTTCCACTCACCTTTTTATTTTATATAAGTGAAAACGATTTCTACATATGTTGAACACAGCCTTATTTTAGATATGTCGAATTCTTTTTTACAAATGTTGAGTTCTTTTTTACATAAGTGAAATTCTTTTCAACATATATAAAATAAAGTCATTTATTTTACACATGTGGAAATCCTTTTCCACATATGTTAAATAAAGTCATTTATTTTACATATGTGGAAAATAATTTCGCAAATGTGGAAAATAATTCAACATATGTGGAAAAGAATTCAACATATGTAGAATAAAGGTGGAAGTGATAAAACCGCTTGCCATAGCCAGCCAAGTTTGTTTTTTTCCATCGGTGACTGGTCGCGTCGACCAACACATGTTAGTGGCGTGGCCTTGTGTCGTGAAATTTAAAGCGGAGTTTTTGTTAACGTGTCTGTCACATATGACTATAGTTATGTCGAGGAGTAGTGAGTATTGTATAGTTTGCTTTTATTTCGGTTGCCGTAATCGACCTCTCCGATTTAGTCCATTATTGAATAAGTGATCATAGGTACAGGTATGCCAAGTGTTACGTACATATTTTTAAAAACACCGCGCAAAACTGTCAAATATCATCAAGTATGACGTCAAACAACCATATTTCGCGATTGTAATAAAATGTCAATTATAGCTGATAACTCAGTTGATTACAGTAAACACTAATGATTGTTGAATATGGAACCACTGACCCCCAAGTTCTCTATTGCCATGAACTTTCGCCTTCCTGCTGGCATCCTCCAAGTCAGTCAAAGCTTCTCCTTTTGTTGAGGATATATATAGCTGCAATCTGATTGTCGACACTGTAAACGGACAGGTGAGTAGGATAATAGCCTGTAGGAGAAGACAGAATCGGAAATGTACGATCTTTGAAAGCATATGTCACCGAATCTTTCATTCAGACAGTAATATTTCTACCGAAGATATAACTTGAGTTGAGTGTTTATTAACCATAAAATAATAATGAATAATACATGTACATAGTGGAATAAATCATAAGGGATGGCGGGAGTAAAGTGAAGACTTTAAAGGCGGTTTGTAGTCTTTGCCTTTGTTTGATTATGGTAGAGACATTGGTGAAACATATGAAGAGATTTGCATATACACGTGACAAATCATTTTGTAACCATCAAGTACCATCTAGCTTTTAAACGCAGACTGGAAACTTTGGGATAAACCCCCACCATTTCTGTCTTACCAGGAAGTGGCAAAGAGGCTATACTTTGCAGGTGCATAAACATTTGGAAATGTATTATGTAGATAAGCATTTAAATTGAACAATTTTATTCATTTAAAGATGATTAAACTGGTTGGTAGCTTTATAATTTGTTTGTTTGCTTGATTTGGGTGACTGGTATCTTTAAAAAGGGAATTGGATTGATGTACAGCCGGATGACTCCAAAGCATAGTCGCAGTGTATTTATACAGCTGCAATTTGCCTTGCTACGACCGCACAATTTACGCCGTTTTAGCGAATATCCCTACATTTACACATCCAAAAGGGTACTAGGTTTATGAGCAAGCGGGCTGTACGTAAGGCATGGAGGTAAGACCGCTATCGGTTTTAATTAAATGGTGGCAAACACAGATAAATATGAACAACACATGAAATAAACAATAAACCCCGATAGGCCTACACCAAATTTCAGCACTTGTATCGAGACTTGTTACATAAGCACAGAGTCAAATACACGCACTCAAACCCAAAAACAAAGTAAAACTTCATAATATAAACTTTCAATAAATGTGTATCAATAACTCACCAAATACAAATTCATTGCTGCAGTTTTCCTTGTGCTGTAAAAACCAGTGTCAATGTTAATGGTCTGGCTCATAGTGATCTTAATCTGGAACAAAATTTGTTAAAACACTTACCTGAGAAATCGGGTTACGTGAAAAGACAATGTAAATCACTAGGTTATTTCGTGCACAACGCTAATGTTGCAAATCCAGGAAATACATATTGGGTTACAAACACTTGAGTTTATTAAATATTCACACTGCTTCTATTTCTTGCAAATTAAAATATAAACGTGAAAAAAATGTGAAGTTTAATATATTTTGCTGGACAGAAGGTCACTTCCACCAGAAAAAGTCGGCCACTGTCCTTATTTTGCTACATTCTTATCTAACTATCAGTCCATTTAGTATGTTTGATAAAAATATATATCAACAAGAAAAAGGTTTGGTTCATGGTGGGATAACATGTTCATAACCCGGTTAATTCTTGTCATGCTAAAAGTGCCTGTCTTATATATGGCTAGAACGTTGAAAATCAGAATGTCGAAAATATATACATACTTATTTTTGCTACATATTCATGTAAAATATTATGTTAACGTATTTACATGTCTATTCTGTATTCGGGTCCATGGCCTATATACAATAAAGATTTATTCATATATCGCTAGATTTGTTTGGTGTGTCAATTTTTGGTGCTACTAAGGCTATACCTTTTATTCTTTGTTTTTATAATGAGGTTTAACACCTTATTGAAGCTAAAACCCTTGCCAAGAATCATTGATACATGGTGATTCAACCGAAATATTGAATCAGCATGTATCCATATGTATCTTTTATTGGAGCAATGATTCTTGACAATGGTTTTAAAATAAACCGAAATATTGAACCACAATGTATCCATGTGTATCTTTTATTGGAGCATTGGTTCTTGACACTGGTTTTAAAATAAACCGAAATATTGAGTCACCATGTATCCATGTGTATCTTTTATTGGAGCAATGATTCTTGACAATGGTTTAAAATAAACCGAAATATTGAACCACAATGTATCCATGTTTATCTTTTATTGGAGCAATGATTATTGATAATGGTTTTAAAATAAACTGAAATATTGAATCACAATG
>JARFOD010105837.1:0-16005 GCA_031763545.1 Mopalia muscosa
CCCATAACACAACTCGAGATTAAGGTTTATTTAGAAACTTGTCTCTGGGAGATATCTAGAAAATAAGATGATTTTTCTATTTTAATTGATTTACATCCCTGTGCCAGTGTGACTGCTTTTAGAAATATATAAGTAATAAGAGGATTATTCTCGTAATGACGAGATTCTCGAAATTACGAAAACAATTCTCGTAATAACTAGAAAAATCTTGTATTTACGAGAATTTTAATATGAAAAATAATATTATCCGTGACAATAACTGGCTTCCGTACCGACTCCTATCTTATTTTGTCCATACTCCCGGCCATAAGCCTAGTATGGAGCTGGGGTAAACAAAATGGTTTCTTACCCATTTACTATATGGTTAATCATCCAACTTCTCATAGAAGATGAAAGCTGTTTGACGCAACTCGAGATGCATGTGTCTTTATGGCACTGGATCCCTCTGGCTAGAAGGGGACTACTTTTTGGGTACATGACCGTTTAGAGTGGAATACCAACAAACCAACCAACCAACCAGCCAGCCGAACAACCAACCAACCAACCAACCAACCAACCAACCAACCAACCAGCCAACCAACCAACCAATCAACCAACCAACCAGCCAACCAACCAACCAACCAACCAGCCAACCAACCAATCAACCAACCAACCAATCAACCAATCAACCAATCAATCAATCAATCAATCAATTAGCTGGAAGACTATTGATTTACTGACAAAGTTATTCAGGTCTCGTCAGCGTTTTCGTATCGATTGGAAAAGTAGTGAAAATAACTGAAGACTCAGTCATACTATACTTCACGAAATTAATCATTTTATATAATAAGAAAAATATTTCATCATTAAAAGGTTCTTCAAAAAATCAATAGGCATATAGGCCTATACAAGCGTAAAAAAACTATAAAAAAAATACATATTTACAGGTGTTTGAAATAAAACAATGAGCAATGTTATTTGTTTGTTTGATTGAGATTAAACGACCTGGAGCTTTTTTTATGTGATTCATATACGACCAGCCTAATTGGCTAAGGAAACCACACTCGACGTGATTCGCAACTAACAATAATAATACAGGGCAGTCACAAGACACATAATGACAATATTACAAGCAGGAGTGTCCTCTCAACAGCCCACACAAACAGGTAATAACAAATATAACAAAATTGCTTAAAGCATATCACATTAATGTAAAATAAAACAATAGTATATAAGGTCTGCGACATTTCACTCCACTTAAGGGTACCCCTAAATTCCTGTAGTTCTAACATAAAAAGAAGCCAACTTCTCTTCCAATCATATACAGCAACACAAAAATTAGGCTATATGAAGCATCCATATTTGGAACACAGCTACAGAGTTTGGGCGAGGTACCCGGAAGCACAGCGACCGAGTCCAGCAGAAGAGTACGAGACTTACGCACCCTATTTAAATGTTGATTGACGTTACATCAATTCAATTCCAATCTGGAAAGAAAAACTGCGGTAAAACTGTCCGTAAAAACAAATATATCGGTATATATCTTTTTCGTGAAATGAAACTTCAGCACTCATCACGGTTTCCATACAGACATTCCCTTGCAATTCAAGTTTCGAAAAGCTCAAAATCTAAATGAAGGCGGACATGCTATATGTATTAGATTAACAATAACGGCATAAATAGAGCCATGTTTACATACATACAAGATTTACATACAGAGCAGCGGATAGTAGATTTGAACTCCTGTTTAGTATTGAATTGTTTTAAATTTCAGCACGTCCTATGCAGGGATGCCTAGTTTTACCTGACATATACATACAAAAGAGAAGAACAAACGACAAGAAATTATTTTTCGGAATAATTCCTTTGAATGCTATATGCTTGACTTCACAGTGGACACAAGTAGTCCTTCCCGAAAATACCGTCATGGATTGATCTTTATTCAAGGAGCACGATGTCTTATTTCAAGATTTCGTACAATATTTTTTTACAAAACAATAAATTGGTATGTATTTAAACGACCTGTACATGAAATTCTGAATTGTAGAACAATTAAACATCTTTTACATATAACGTTTCAGTTTTAAATTGTATAATGATAGCCATTAGAATATATATACATATATTTACAATAGTTATATTGACTATATTGTAGTCACCAAAAGTGAGATACGATGGGAAACATCGAATAATGTATTATAACTTTTTTCTACAGCAGATCGAACCAATTATTAATACATTTTTTAAATTATTCTTTACCTTTGTTTGGTTTCTTAGTGTTACTCCTAAGTATGTAAAAAGCGGTTTAATTAGGTCAATGGAAAAGTTCAGGTGCAGTGTGTCGTCTTTTATTTAAATTGATCGTTTTATGAAGTTGATTAACTTTCGCTTTGTTCATCAGGTGTCGGTAGTAATAAAACCGATGGCAAAAAATCTTCATTTTGTAGCTCATAGCAACGGTTTTTATGGAAAATCATGATTGGCTGTTCCATGGACTCCGATAAAGAAAGCGACGGCCCCATATCATCGTTATTTGGCAAATTAGGAGTTTTCTTTGCCGGTATTGGCCTGTTGAAAGAAAAAAGGCAAACACATCACAATTAAAAACGGAGACAATTCCATTAGATTATATTTATGTGAAATTCTTAAGTTTTTGCTTGATACCACCGACATATATCAGACAAAGAGTACATGAATGGAAAGCACCAATGTTTATGCATCATTAGAAATACGAATCAAAACCAATTTGCTGACACAATTCATTTTGAATATGTCCGGGAATGTGACATGCATTAATGATAAATTTGTTGGAGAGAATAAGAAAGGTAAATGGGCCATTTGTTGACACAATATCAATATTTAATGTGTTAAACATACATGTATATGTATAAGAACAAAGCATACTTTGTTAGGTGTATCAAAGTTTTTAAATATCAGTATTGCTGCATGCATGGTATAAGGTATTTTACCTGGTCTTTCTTTTGTACATAACCACGACGAGGATGATGACAGCCAGAATACATAGTCCACCAACAACGGCCATGATAATGTAGGTCGTAGAATTGTCCTGAAACAAATAACATGTTTTAACTGAGAGTTTATCATCCAAAGTTCCACAATAAAAAATTGTAGTTTTACCCCACATCTCCAGAAATACAAAATGATCAAAACCATTGTCGATTCTTTTCTATAAATTACTTTTATAATCGCGATACACTGGCCGGTCTACCTAATCAGTTGGATTTCAATCGTATACCGGACAAGAGGAAGATCTAAATCCCTCTTTGACGTAAACAGACCTAAATGGGAATTTGTATGTAAGTTATCACAACACAACAAGCATGAAATATGCGCGATTTGACTGAAAACAACCCCGCCGATACCTCAAAGGAAGGCGTGCATATTTACAAATTCAACTTATTTTCAAGGAATGATATACACAGATGAGTGTGTGAGAAGCACATGCATGTATACGGCACAGCTTTTCATACTGTTTTTCTATATTTTCTCTGATACATGGCGATGCTGGTCCTATAGAACAGACTTCCTTCTTAAATTAACACTGTATCATAAAATATCTTGATTCAAATAAAAACTGATTTGTTAAAAAAAACTTAAAACTGATGGTCAACATGATAAAATGATTTAACTAATATTGTTGTTTATTATGAAAAGGGTTTAATCCAACCAAACTCCCCTTTATTATTGAATTTGTTCTAACATTCATATTTCCTTTTTTCGAACAGATTGAATAGAATGCAATGCGTCTAACAGAATGAGGGGGAATTCAATCCAATCCGAATAGTGGAATGATGTGGAATACAATCCATGCGTCTAGTGGAATAAGATGGATTGGCATCCTCCAATTCGTCTGGTGAAATAAGGTGGAATGGAACCAAATCCGTCTAGCGGAATTAGGACGAATGCAATCCTATCCGTCTTTCGGAATAAGATGGATTGGCATCCAATGCGTCTAGCCGAGTAAGGTGGAATGGAACCCAATGCGTCTAACGGAATAAGATGGAATGGAATTCAATGCGGTTAGCAGAATAAGGTGAAATTCAATTCAATCCGAATAGTGGAATGATGTGGACTACAATCCACGCGTTTAGTGGAATAAGATGGATTGGCATCCAATGCGTCTAGTGGAATATGGTGGAATGGAATCGAATGCGTTTAGCCGAATAAGGTGGAATGGAATCCAATGCATCTAGCGGAATAAGGTGGAATGGAATCCAATGCGTTTAGCAAAATAAGGTGGAATGGAATCCAATGCGTTTAGCGGAATAAGGTGGAATGGAATCCAATGCGTTAGCCGAATAAGGTTGAATGGAATCCAGTCGGTTTGTTGGAATAAGAAGGAATGGAATCCAATGCGTCTTTAGCAGAATACGATGGAATGCAGGGCATCCAATCCATTTGTTGGAATAAGATGGAATGGAATCCAATGCATCTTTAGCAGAATAAGGTGGAATTGAATCCAATGCGTCTTTAGCAGAATAAGATGGAATGCAGGGCATCCAATCCGTTTGTTGGAATAAGATGGAATGGAATCAAATGCGTCTTTAGCAGAATAAGATGGAATGCAGGGCATCCAATCCGTTTGATGGAATAAGATGGAATGGAATCCAAACCGTCTTCACACTGGAGGAAACTATAACCCCAATTTAAGTCTTTTTGTGAATTTATAGATAATAGCCTGGAGATGGTAAAATAGACCCGGAGGCCAAAGTGATTCTCGAAATCAGATGTAGGCCCACTGCAATCCTATGTGTATTCTTAACAGACATAAATTTAGTTTGAAGTTAACATGTGTATCGTGTTCATGAAGGTAAAGCCAGTTCTAATCTTTCCGGCCTGTAAATATTAACATTGTTTGGGTGACAAAATAGGATAGTATACATCAAGACGTATATATATTTATAAAAAATTATTATTGTTTCCTAAACCAATGAGTGTTATATTAAGTATAAGAATATACATATTCCCAACTTTCCGGTATAACATTAACGTTTAATGATTGGTGCGGTCTGCATATTTAGACAACTTATATAAATGATTCGAGATAGATTTACAATGTGGTCATCTAAAAGTGCATTATATGTAATAGCTTTTTGGACATTCACCTTGTTATTCTGGTGTAATGGGTTGTTATTAATTTGGAACGAGATGTCTGACTACATTTGATTGACGTCAAATGATATTTTGGGGATAATGCACATGACTTACCGCTACTGTCTTTGTTTAGGGTTGGTGCACCATCATACAAATTTAATTTAACTACCTGTGTGACGAGACTCGTGACATCAGGAGAAGTCCTCCTAGCTGACACATCACCGGTGTAGATCTTCTGATCTATTCTTTCTGCCACCTCGGGTGTAACATTCCGCAACAGACGAAAAAGATCAGCCGGTATCAAACTTGCATTCACCGATATGGTCAAATACACAAGGGTAAGAGTCTGCCTGGAAGCAATAAATATAGTTAAGAACTCCTCATTAATGAAATGACCAATCGGCAGATATACAATCAGCAAGTGTTCAATGCTTGCTGATAAATATATTTGTCATACAGGCACCTGATCAGCATCAAATATATTTGTAACGCACCTGTTTGTTTGCCTTATTTCTCAATGTGTCTATAGCGGAATAAGAATTTGAAAAAAAAACAACCGTCCAATGTTGAATTCCACCAGTCAAAATTGATGTGCTCAAACCTCGATAAAGGTAAGTAAAGGATCCTTCTTAGTATTTAGAGAAATACATGCATATCGTATATATTGTGTTACCCTTTACTTCCGTAAGCTGTGGCCGTGTTCCAAGCCTGGACATGGATGCTCTCTAAAGGGAGCTCATGTTCGGAACTGAGCTGAGATTGTAAAGTGTTCTTCACATTGGTCATCTGAGAATCTGATAGTATACCCTCTATTGCTAATGTCCAATTTACCATAACTCCGCCTGAAAGAAACCAAACAATCACATAGTTAAATATGCGAATCAACAACACAGGAACAACTTGTGCACGTAGTTCGATTCAAAACACGGAAATACACATTTCATTGAATATATGTTTGGTTATTTATAACTATAATATAAAGGAATAAGAATAATGTGAAATAAACTTGAAGCGATACTGCAAATAATTCTCTGCTGTTTCAACTTCATGTTTCTATTTTGAATTGATCTGTAGGATGTGTATGTGTATATTTGGGGGGTATATGATAGGTTAATTGGAAAACAGATGTATTGAGGTTAAACGTTTCCTTCGTGATATAACTGAATATCATATGATAGAACTTACTATCCTCTGGTCTGTCGGAAGGTGTTGTCAACATCAGAGATACTTTGTTTGGACCAAGGGCCAGCTGTTTTGTTATAGGACCAGAAAGTGGAGGGATGACTTGATTATCCAATTTTGTTTCACAATGACGTCCCGTAAAACCCTGTGTACACGTGCACATGCAATTATTCGAGTCACCTATGCACGTTCCACCATGGCGACATGGATCAGAGAGGTTGTCATTAGATTTTATTTCACAGTAACGTCCCGTGTAATCACCTAGGCAACGACACGATAGTCCATCCTCCTGAACCGCACAACTCCCAGCGTTTAGACAACCCTTAACAAGACAGTCATTGGTGTCATTTTCGCAGTTAGTGCCGAAATATCCACTGATACACTCGCAGGCATACGTCGCTATTTCATCTACACATGTCCCACCATTTTGACAATTTGAGCTTACACAGTCATCTATATTGGTTTCACAATACATCCCTGTGAAACCGTGTCTGCAACTACAGGTGAACTTATTAATTCCATCAACACATCTGCCTTCATTTTTACAGAAAACTTCTAGACAGTCATCCAAGTCTACCTCACAGAGAACTCCAGAAAATCCCGCGTTGCAAAGACAGCTACAGTTGTTTACGCCGTCAACAGGCGATCCGCCGTTTTGGCACTGGATGCCAATACAATCATCTACATTTGTCTCACAGTGAACGCCAGTGTATCCCAGAGAACATTCACACGTGTAATCCCCAACGCCATCGACACATACCCCGTTGTTATAACAATTCACGTCCTTACAATCATTCACATTCACTTCACAGAACTCTCCCGAAAACCCTTGTTGACATCTACATGTATTGCTGGCAATGCCATCGAGGCATAATCCTCCATTTTGACACTTGTGATTCTCACAATCATCAATATTGACTTGGCAGTGGTCACCAGAGAACCCAGGGCCGCATGCGCATGAGTATCCTGCAATCCCGTCAACGCAGGTGGCATTGTTTTCACATTCATGATCTTCACAATCGTCATTGTTTATCTCACAACGGCTTCCGTTAAACCCCGGGAAACATTCGCAGACATATGTTGCAATTCCATCGACACACGTGGAGTTGTTTTCACATTCATGGTTAATACAATCATCGATATTTGTACCACAATGTGTACCGGAAAATCCTTTTAAGCACTGGCATATATATGATGCAACATCGTCTAAACATGTTGCACCATTTCGACAATCGTGACTGACACAATCGTTAATGTTTACCTCACAATATCTTCCTGTATATCCCGAACTACAAAGACATGTGTAATCATGTATTCCATCCTTACAGACTGATCCATGACGACATTTATGATTAAGGCAGTCATCTACGTTAACTTCACACCGACTTCCCGAAAACCCGAGCACACATTGACAGGAGTAAGTTGCAATACCATCTACACAAGTGCCTTGGTTTAAACACTCATGTCTCTCGCAATCGTTTATATTTTCTTCGCAATAAAACCCTGAAAATCCTTCTGGACACTGACAAGAATACGTGGCTAAACTGTCAATACAGGTACCATTGTTTTGACATTGCTGATTAATACAATCATCGATATCAATCTGGCAATATACCCCGGTGAATCCGTAGACACATGAGCACGTATACTGATTTATCCCGTCCACACAAGTCCCCAAGTTCTGGCATCTGTTGTGGTCACAATCGTCAACATTTGTTTCACAGATCCGGCCCAGGAATCCAGCACGACAGTGACATGTAAAAGAATTAACCCCATCTGAGCACCAACCACCGTTTAAACATTGATTCACCCGGCATTCATCAATATTAGTTTTACATTGTGAACCTTAAAGAGAAAAACAGGAAAGAATACTTAACAAAACAATGATAAATTACCGCTATATAAATAGTTTTAACACAGATTCACCTGGAATTCACGAAGGAAAACGTAAAAACAATTTAAAATTAACTCTTTATAAATGAATATTATTTTTAAAAATCGTTTAATGTCTTGCTGGACTCCTTGGACTCAAAATGAAACAAATTTTCAAACTTCAAATTACAAAGAGTTAAATTGGAGCCTATACTTTACTTTTCTCAATTGTCATATATACAAGTTGCAAAACTTTAATTGTCTATTTCTGGCAGTTCAGTTTTAAGCAGACAGCATTTTCCATGGAACATTTCTAGAAACCTATTCATGCTAGAAACTCTAAATTTGTACCATTGCAAAGAGCACAATATGATCTAATGAACTGTGTCTCATTTTTAAGGAGTTCGTCCTTGATTTTTTAAAATGTTTTCTGAAAGTTGTATTTTACATTTTTATAAAACTTTCCATGTTGAGATAGCCCAGAACACTAGGATCATTCTAAACAAAATTTAAAAAACCGAAGGACAGTTTACTAGTTCAATGACTATTCTACTTGGTCAACTCATTTATTGAGTCTTATTGTTATTGCACTTCGAGAAATAAACCATGAAAAATGCAGTCTATTTTTATCTGTTGACATTGACTGATTTTGCAATATGTTTCGAAGCAATAATTGGATTTTCACCACAATCACATGTATCACAGTATGTAATACTGAGTATTCAAGCTTTTCAAAAATATATACATATATGGTACAGATTTATATTCTTCTGCATAAAAGACCAAATACAACAGGTCTTCTGAAAATCGACCAAGCCGGGGTCCAGCAAGACCGTAACCTAGACAAATATGCAGGATCTCATTTACTACAAATTTTGAGGATAACTGTATAAATGTATCCAGGCAAATTGCACTCATAATATTTATGCAACTGTAATTATCACAACTTACAGATTCTGTTTGAGTTTTATGCAATTTTGTTAATTTTTTGCAAAATTATGGACATTTTTTTTAATGTTAGTAGAGTTTATATAAAATAACTTCCTACAATCTTTGAGATTATATTAAATAGTCTCAAGCTATTTGTTTGACTCTTGCCTTTCTCCGTGAAGCTTCATTGACTTTTTGATAAATTCTGGAGAAAACTATGCCTTCAAATTAAATTTTGTACATTCTTTTAATATAAAAAAAAAATCCAGTGAGTTGAAATGGTAATATAAATATTTAAATTTTTTTAGGTTATTTGTGCATAAATCTTCTTAGCGTCACATGAACAATTGATATTTGAGATATTTAATCAGCCATATTTCATTATTTAATTGATCTCCATGACAAAAAGAAAAAGCTATTCACTTTCACTGACTATAATTCTAATCTTAATCCTGACGTACCACAAGTTACCGCACAAGGAAGATTTGCTGTCCGTCTGATTTCCTTCTATTAAGATTTATTGATTACCAGATTAACCTATGCCCGTGGCTCCTACGTAATTATTTAACAATTATGTTATGAAACGAAGGGAGATTTTCCAGCTATGCCATATGACGTTAGCACAGTTTGCCCCTTAGGCGATTTCCTCAGTTGTGTTCTCATTAAAAGCAAGTAGGTCGTCTGGGGTGGCCATTACATAAACTTCATAGTAATTGTATTATGATAAGCATAATACAACAGTGTTTGCATATGTTTAATGTAAGGTTTATCAGGCTTCAAAAAATGGTTTTATGAAAAGACAAAATTTCACAACATATGACTTAATAACAGTTTGTTTCACTTTTTTGTTCAATTGACTTTCATGTACAGCACAGTTTATTATACAATTAACATTTTGTCATCAATGTAGATTTTTAGAATAAGGTAATAAAATTCTACAAAAATAGTGACCACAATAAAGTATCGTCATGTACATGTATATTCAAACTTTAAAGAATTATATCAATGAGATATTGGCAAAAAGGTGTTATTGAGCCATACTTCCGTTAAGTTTCTCAATACTGATTATGAGTGGGTATTTTTCAAGGTTTGTACATGTGGTTTTTCACGCTCTCACAGCCTTTATAATGGATCATACATTTGACGATTCTTCAGCTGTCTTAAAGGTGAATTATTCTCTAGAAGAATGCACACTCCGACCAGCAGGCTACCTCCACTTCATTGTACATGTATGCCTGATAGCTGTATCCTTTAGACTCCTGGCTGATAATACACTGTTATTATCTTGTTATTTGATGAACATGTAGACTATGGATCGAAGTATTACAGATGAATAGTAAATTTTGTTAATTAGTATGTCATTGTCACCTGATATTAAACTGACAATGAGACCAATTAAATGACAAGGCCATGTTAATCATTAGTGTATATGTCTATACGATGGTGTGCACACTGTTTTTATGTACACCTGTAGGTGACAGTTTATTACAAGGTGTCAAATGAACTCATAATGAGCTGTCCAGGTCATAATCTAGTGTACCTCTGGGCTCAGAGTCACTCTGGCTTGAGTGGACATATTTGATTAGTATATTTGATATGGTACATGTAGCTTACACTATGATTGTGTAATATAATAGACTCGATGAAATAAGCAGGAAACGGGCATATAGAATTACTGTCAATATTGGAGGCACATGATATACATTTTGTGGAGTTTAAAGTGATTTATTTTTACATGACTGTTCCTGTAATTTGATTGAAGCAAAGTGAACACATTTAATGAATTAAATGAACTGTACAGGTGTGTTGAGCTACAAGTAACCCTTGGTTGTAGCAGTAAAGCCCAATCAACTTTTGTAAAGAAATCTTTGACAGTTTTGTTCATTTCTTTAATACATATTTCTATAGATGTATATATGCATACCTGCATGACTGAAGGTTAACAAAGAGTGATTGAACTAACATTTTATGGATGGGTGTTTGACAATTAAACTGCAGGGTGGTGCCTTACCAATTAGGTCAGAGAGGAGATGAGAGAATCCGTAATACTGAACTGTCTCTGAGCTGCTTGCATATTAATCAAGTGGTACGAGAGGGAGAGAGCGTGTGAGCAGGGCTGGTGAGTACAGAGTGGCTTGCATGCCTCTATTGTGCTACCATTTTAATCAATACCAAACAGCCAGGGAAACCCGGCTTCACGGCTACCCTCACTACAGTCAGCGATTCTGCCAACCTTCGAACAGCACATGAACGCCGGGCGATTATGGTATACCTTGTGGCTGCTGTTTTACCATCGCCGAGACACACTAGAGCAGAAAGCTTGCGGATGTGCAGCAGGTCGCTATAGGCCACCTCCGACTAAAGCTGCAAGCACGACAAGAGAAATGGCGATAGTGCTTCTTGTAATATTATGGGATGTTACCGCTGCTTATTGATGAGGTGGCTTAACTGTGGTTATAACACATCCCTTACAATACATCAGTTAGCTTCCACTACTGTTTACTGCCTCACATTGTACATGGATACAACAAGGTGTTGACACCACACAACATGGGGCTATGTCAGCACGGTTTACTGTTTTATTCTGGGATTCTATAGTAATGTGGCTGCTGATGAATAAGAGGTCATTGTAGTGAGTAAGTACAGATAATATTATTACACTACCTTCACTTCATTCTACATCTACAGTTTACTACATGTATGTATATATTGCAATTTGTTATGACTACTGTATGGTTCATGATGACACTTGCACATGTATTCACTGCACTACACTTACATTGTCATACTAAATGTACATGGACACAAGCAGTGTTTGCACATGTCTCCTGTACTGAGCAGTTCTGTCAAATGTCATCTACTTATGATGGTCACTGTCACGTTTACCATAGTGTTTTGTCATCTCGTACATTTATCCAGGCTTCAAGCCTTTTGCTTAAGGACAGGTTGCTTGCTGCATGGCAATGCTGTTAAAACTTAGGCACTGAAGGAAGATTAAGTTTCTTACAAAGCAATGTATTTAACTTTTTGTCGTGTTAATAGCATCAATTGATAGATTTTGCTGTTGTCAGAAAAGTGACACTCATGAGCACGTTGTAAAACACCAATCAAACAATCAATTATTTTGTCATGTACACATCAATGTGAAATTTTGTAGATGTTATTGGGTTAAAATTAACATAGATTCTAGGAAATCATCTAAAAATAGTACACTATATGAGTTCACAGTAACTACTGTCTTTATCCTATTATTTAAACTGGACAGCAGGATTTTTCTGATGTTACCTGTACTTTATTGAATGCGTTATGCAGTGCCTCAAATAAAAAACCTCGGAAGGGTCATAAAGTACTGTGTTATTTTACAGTGCACACATGCCAATCACAGACATGTGCTTACTACTGTTTTATGACATTGTACCATTGTTCAATATTGCCATGTGTACATTATTGACATGTTGAGGCTCAGCACAACACATCTGTTTTGCTATACAGTAATAATTTTGTGTACATTTAACTATTATTGTACTGGATATAGAGTATATTTCCTAACTACACGCATGTCCGTCGCACACCAGCTTGTATTGAATCGTCATGGTACTTAACTACAAATTTGCTGATCAAGATGATTGTGGGGTTTGAGCTTATAAAAGCCATACTCAACTCATCAAGAGTTAATTGATCAGTATATCACCTGTGCCTAATACGAATTATACATATAACATAAATTAAAATATACAAATGTCCTGCATCTCTGAGGTAATGGACAGTATGAGGCTGATCTGTTTGTGATGTCTTCGTATTCTGTCCTATACTGTCTTTGTTTCTTGACAGTGGTGTTGAGGGTGATTTCCTTCACCCATTGGGCTGATACGCCATCATATGAGTGAAATAACCTTAAGTACGGCATTAAACCCCATCAAACACACAAACAAACCAATGACCTGCAACACTAGCTCTGTTATTAGCATATGTTATCTGGCTACTGATCTTCCTTTGTCATACTGCTTATAGTTTTAGTCATCTTGCCGACTTCAGGTATAAATGATATATGATGGATTCACAAGAGGTAACTGGCAAGCACAGAGATGTTGAAGATCAGAGATCAAACAAACAAATCTTGTACAATGCATTGAACTTTATTATTTGTTTATCAAATGAATGATGGACTTACATACTAATTAAGCAGTGGAACTATAAACATTAGAAGAGACATCTGTAATTTTGCCACGATTTGGTGGTATTGTTCTACTTGAAACACAGCGTGAGTATCTCTGTTAAATAACTTGAAATTAGTCTTGAAGTTAGTGTGTGTCTAGTTCTTGAGAGCTAAGTACATGACGAAACCAACGATTAGTTTGTCCATTCATTGAAGAATAATGCCTTACTCAAGGGCTTTTCACTCATATGACAACATTGTTAACTTCTGTGACGTCTCTCTCTAGCTCTCTCCCTCAGGAAACCCCTTTTAAAACCACCCTTGTGATTTCCCAAGCCGAAGGTCCACTAGAGAACTTGTTAGTGAAGTAGGAGGAGCAGTAGTCTGCCATGGGGACCACTGTCTGGTGTTTATACCTTTGCACATTTGGTTTGTAATGCCAATGAAAACCCAATCATTGTAACATTCCGTACCTACCTTACCTTATGTGTTCCAGTTTGACCTTGAAATTATTTGGAATAAGAGGTTCTGCTTTTCTTTTTTAAAATTATATTTTAAAAATATTATGTAAGATTATTTAAATAATATTATGTAAGATGTGTTAGTGTCTGGCGCTTCTTGGACTAAGTGGTTACAAGCTGTACAAATTTTAATACTACCCAAAGCTCTGCGTCCTTCTTATATATATCTTATATATTTGTGTTGATAGTTTGATACAATTTTGATCTAATTATTTCAGTCATTGAGCTGGCATGTGAATGTGATATCATTAAGTAAGGCACAAACTTCAAACAATCAGACTGACAAACATCAAAGCATGGTTACACCGACCATATAATCTCAATATTTGTAAACTGGGTTCTTGAGTAAATAGTTGTCATATCATAATTCATTACTAACAAGAGCATCCCATTCCTAATGTGGGAAACTTAAGACTTCAATACTGAGAGCTTGGCTTTTCTTTCCCAGAGCTCCATACAAAGCTTTAGAGGAATGACATAATGCACAGGCACCTTCCATACTGACACCAATACTTTATTGAGTAAGACACATCTCCAGCATATAATTCAACAGCTACCAAACAAACAAACAAATCTATGATTAGTTCTATGATCTGCAATAAAGCTTGCTTCCACTAGCTATGTCTGTACTTACCGGTATCTATTTGGTGGGTGTTTGGAGGGAGGTTCTGGTGCCCTGGTGCTCTCAGAGCTTAAGGGGCAACATGGAGCTGATCTTCTATTGATGTCTTTGTATTGAGTCCTGTGATTGTCCTGTATATGTCCTGGTTTTTTCTGCACTTTTGTTGCGAGTGGAATTGAGGGTGGTTTCCTTCATCCATATGAGTGAAATAATCTTAAGTACAATGTTAAACCTGAATCAAATAATCAAACTGATTTATGTATTTATGTTGTAATTGAACGATTTGTCCAAAACTGGGAGTGATTCATTGTATTTTAATCACTGTACATAAATCCTAGAGATATTTTTGTATATTTGTGCTATGTTTTGTTTGCTGTGTTAGCCTGCCGTACTGGTTCCAAACCTGGGAAATCCTCTTATAAAGGTTATCCTCCTTTACCTATAACAAGCAATATTTGACATGGGTATGAAAGACTGAGCTTGATGAAAAACGGTTACAAGAAAAGTATTTAGGAATTACCTGTAACAGCTACCTATTATTAGGTGTGTCTTAATTGGTTGTCACGCAGAGGTGTCTGCTTTCATTTTACATAAACAACGGAAGGTTAGTTGAAGTTTCATGAAGAACAACAATACAATTAATGCAAAAATAGTAATAACGGTGGTGTTGTTGTTGTGAGTAGAAACATGTATATATTATCAATTTATCACCACTAAGATAGAAACTTAAACATATATGTAAAAACTTATATATGTATTTACTCAGATGAATTTCTCTCTAAAGACTCTAGTACATATAAATCCATATGTTCTACACCTTTGTAACATTTATCAAGCCAAATTCAGATTTGATATAGCTGTTAGGGATGTGTCCTAGCATTTGTTAGGCCAAATAGCTGTCTGATTTCCATTAATATCAATATGATGTATTGTTGATGCTGTGTAGTATTGCTTTGTCTCTTCGTCCTCTATTAATAGATTTTTATTGTCCAGGATTGGGACATTTGATCTGTTATAGTATTGTTGTACAGGGTTACATACACATACGACAATGGTATAAGCAAGAGCATCTGATTTGCCTATCAGAAAATTTAACCTGGCCGAGTTTTAAGATAGTTTCCCCATAGCTACTCTCTTATCCTGTTTGTGTCAAAGCTTTAGCAAGCTAGGTGCCTGGTTACATACCAGACCCATATTGTTTTTGCATTGTTTTGCTCTACTAAAGGAGCTTGAATTAATAGCTCTGTGATGTTCTGATTATTAGTAAGCACTCCTGGCATAAAGTAATTCATGATAGTTGTCAGTGGTGTAACCTCAATTACCTCAACTATCCATTTGTTTCGGTTTTCTAGGGCTATCTTTGATTAGATGGTTAAATTGCTGAAACTTACTAAACAGATTAATGTATTTTATCGCAGAGAAAGAAATTTGTGTTTGCCTCCATCAGGATTCAAACTTGGGTCCCGCCGTTGCCGTGGTTCAGTGGTAGCGAGTGCGCTTCCTGAACTGAACATGCTTCGATTTACCGTTCACGGTTTCGAGTCCGCCTTTCAACTATCAGGTATATGAGCGAGTCACATGTTGTGGCTCTGGCAATCGCAGGGGTGGTTTTTACGAGGTTTCCTCCC
>JARFOD010105848.1:0-16005 GCA_031763545.1 Mopalia muscosa
TTTGATTAAACATCTTTTTGTAACATTTTGACTTTCCGTTACTGTTCTCGATTGGTTTAAATCCTACCTGAGTGGTCGTTACCAAGTAATTAATGTAAACGGTATTTAACATTCAAACATAGTAGGCCTATATCTGTTAGCCTATATGTCTGAATTCAGGTGGAGGCAAGAAACATTTTCTCTCTTCATAATTATTACTTGTGAATTTATCAGTATTGAGTGACTGTTGATGGACCTGATAAAATGACATGGGATTGGTATTGAACAAAATAGACGTAGGACTATTTGTTTTGATTATCTGTATGATCTCTGACATAAATATCCATCTAAAGTTAACCGTGTTGGTTTTCTGGTGGACCTTATAAAATATTTAAATACAATGTCAGGAATCCATGAAAAACTTAGTAAACGTTCGCCTTAATATGGGGCATTGAGTCTGAAATATAAACTATACGCTGACAGACACGGTTCGATGGTACCGCGCACACTCTATCGATCATAAAACTATATTATTATTTATAAATGTGCCGCTTTTTTTTTTATAAAGCCAAAGTTTTGCTAGCCTACCTTAAGGTGTACAAAACCTACTTTTTTATGGTGTACATGGTGACGCCAGCTGTTATGGCTATTATGTGTACAGGTATACTTTAGTCCAGTAAATCAATCACTCAATCAATCAATCAATCAATCAATCAATCAATCAATCAATTAAATGAAATCAAGTCAGTCATGCTAGCATAATTATAAGAGGTTTTTCCCCGCAATACTATCTAATGTATTTTAAACGTTGATATATTTTATGGCGAATAAAAATTCAATTAAATTAAATTATGGGGAACCATATACCAATTAGACCCTACAGCCGTTTACCATTTACAGCTTACTCTCCTTGGGATGTATGTCTCTGGTGTCGTTTTGAGGTCGCGTGGCGCTTCGCGCGTGTGACCTTTGGCACGATTATCATCACAGCTTGTTTTCTTTGGAACAGTGTAAGTTTCCAGTCTGATTTATGGGCTTAATTTAGTTTTATTTCGATATTTTGTTTTTGTTTTGTAGATGATAAGGGTGCTGCTGCAGTGTAAATATTCAGACAAAGTGGTCTTAAAATTGAAAAAGAATCTACTGACCAGTTTTATTTTCAAAATTTACAGAAACTGGGAAAGCGTGAACAGATGAACGACAACAACATTCAACAATCGACATGCTGTATTTGTACACACACGCGTGAACACACAAATTTAAGCACGAACCATAAAAAAAAACAAAAAACAAAAACAACACAGCAGTTACAGACCTTGCCTATCTTGTGTATGGTGAAATACACATACCCGGTACTGGTTATTTCAAAACGCCAAACGTGAATAAGCTTAAAGTTAAACCTGCATTATTATATAGAGGGATAAGAAACATCATTTCCCTTTGAATCAGCGATCCGTGAATGTGTTTCTGGGCTAGAAGGTTATGAATAAAATTACTTTCTTTTAATGGTATTCCAAAATCATGAATGGTGTTACATAGAAAACGTATAGAAAATAGTCTAAACTTCACTGAACGATTTGCAACTTGTTTGAAAAATACTTGAGGAGAAATTGGGATTTAAACTTTTGACTTTTTTCAAGAGCAGCAACGCAGCAACTCTCGAGTGAAGTCATTTTTAACGACCAAAATATAGGCCTACCAAATGGTCAGAAAATGCTCCTTAAAAATAAATTTTACACATAAATGCCATTCAGGTATGCTCCCTGCAGTATAAATCTGTCAGGGCAGTATAATGTATATACTGCGTTGATCATACAGTTTCCACCGTTCCTCCCGGTTTTTCACCATCAGGGGAGACTGAAGTGGAGAACCCGCGTCATAAAAGTGAAATACCCTTGAGTATGACGTTGTACCCCAGTCAAACAAACAAGGAATTCAGCCATCCCTAGTCTGGCAGACCTAAAGCCTATTATTTTTTTGAAGATTGTGATTTTAGGATTTTTTTGCATGGATACCTCAAAAGCATTTATGTTTGTGATTGTAGAATGGGTTCTTAATATATAAGTTTGATGATTTGATCTATTGGATTTAGATATCCTTACATTGATCTCTTTATTGCTGAGTATTCCAAAAAAGTTCTGGGTGTACCAATTGTGCCAATCATCTTTGACATTAGATACACGAACAAGAATTAACAGTAGGTTGGGAACAACTTCATTCAATCAACTTCATTCTATCTATGCTGCTAAGGTACAACACTTACAGATAATAGTATAAAAAAAGGTCATTCCACCCTTAGCCTAATTTAAAAAATAAGGTTCAAATTTTTTTTAAAAATCGTGACAACTATCATCAAAATTTTTGCCAATAAAACTAAAATTTTGGGTGGATAGCCTCATTCTTTTTATTTAAGTAAACCTGATTGTCAGTACTATCCACTGTGTCACTGGAAGTGATTTTGTTTCAAAGAAAGATGTAGAATTTGTTCTAATCTGCTAATCAGGGTGTTTAAATCCTATCCTGCTTTTACAGCTGATTTCAATTCCCACATCTGAGACTATGAAAGAATTGTTCCTTTTATGGTTTGAAGTTTGGGTCTGTAGATGTAGCTGGGCTGCCTCTGGCCGATACAGCTCTTTGTTCAACTTTTGCAGTTTGACACTGGTGACATTCTGGTTTGTTTGCAGGTCTAATTTGTGAATGTTTGTCTTTTCATTTGAGTTGAGTGTAATATTTACTCCCAAGTTGTGTGAGGAAATCTTAGACTATTGGAAGTTGGCTTTGGGGCAAATAGTTTGAGTTGACTCGACCACATATAGTGGCTAGGTTGGGTAAACAAGCTGCAAACAGTGTCGTGTGTGCCTGTTGTGGAACTGTTGCCAGACAAGATCTCCATAGCTTAAATACTCTCACATACAAGGGACATATGAAGTAGACAGAATGGATCAAATCCTGAAAATATCTTTGGTTTGGGTCAGAGATGAACAGTGCATTGTCTGTCTCCAATCCGAGTTAAACAGCAACCTCTGTTCTTTCAACTCTTTATCCAAATACAAATTGTGTTCTTTAACAGAACAATGTACAATTTCCCTAATGTGAGATTTAACCATTGATCTTTGAGAATGTATTACTTTAAACTCTTTTCCACGTTCATTTCTGTGAGCAAGATGTGTGTTGATTCTGCATACATTAAGGTTGATTAAAGACAATTATACCTGACATCCCAGTCCAGTAAAAGTATTGTCTTACAAGGGTAGTGTGTAAAGAAATTAGATTTTTGTTTAAAACCACAACTAAAAAATAAACTGAACAAAATTGACAAGAATTTAAGTTCCTGGTAGTGATAATACACGTTAGGATATATATAAGATTATGAATATTTATCTGCATTGAAAACAAATAAAGTTATTGTCAGTCCCTAATTCTCTACATTGGATATCATATATTATAGAAATAGACAGGCAGATTCAGCGATGCGACCTCATCATTGATTATTGTTAATTGCATATAGATGACCTTATTTCTGGTAACAGAATCAGAGAAATGCATTAGAGGTGGAGTAGTTCATTTCAGTACAGATTTGCAGTTAGTGATGGGGAATAATTGCCATTTATATTTCACCTGTCATTTTACCTGACTTCCTTCCCCTGGTCATCTGACTTTGAAGTGGTCTTCAAATATTATGTCACAGAAATAAAACAATTATATTGATGTTTACAGTAGTGTAGCGTTTAGCAAAGTACATGCACATAAGGCATTGCCAATAAATATGTTATGATCAATAATTATATGAGCAGTGTGCTATAAGGATTGATGGGAGTCATTGGGAACACCCCCCCCCCCCCCCACCCCACCCCTCAAGGACCACAACCTGCACACACATACATTAAAGTTCATTTTTAGCTCATATTCAAATTTAATATGTTGCTTTTCAACTTTCAACTATGCATGCAGACAATCTGATAGCCCACAGTAATGCCTTCTAAGTCTATGCTGGAATTATTATAACATAAACATAGATACTGGGTAGATATGGCATGGATTCACCAAAGCTTGATGCAAATCAGAGTCCTCAAGTTTTTGTGTGTTCTTTAAGCCTAACCCTAGTCCTCCTAGATCTTGTTGATTGTTGATGGTTTAAGTCTGTGGCTGTCCTAATGTATGTGTCATGTCCTGTGTGAATCCCTGCTCTATTCACCAATGCTGCTGGATTGCTCGATCAAACAGAGAGCTGAGCCAGGCTAGTAGCTAGATTTAACCCATAAATGTGTTAATTTCAAGATCGTTTGTGAGTTAATCCATCGACGACAGTTTGTAGAATCAAGCATGATATCACCGCTATGTTTCAGCCATGGTCGTACACTCCCTTCCTGTTATTCACATCTCTTAAAGACTTGTGAAGCACGGTTCTTTCAATCCATCAAACCAATCGGTTATGTTTACTGAGGAAATTAAAGATAACATGCAATATAAGACTAGATATGGACACCTTGGTGTCTTTATAAATTTCCAGTTTGAGAAATGTCCAGAAAGTCTTTGTGTCGTCGGGGGAGTTTCTAAAGACAATAGTTACTAGTGCTATAGTGTGAAGCGTGCCGGCTGTGATTGTCCTGCTTAAGCAAACTTTCTGAGTTCCTGGTTAGTTCTGCTGGAAATGTGGGCAAATAGTGGAGGTTTATGTCTTGTTAACCTGAGCTTTTCCTAACGACGGGTCCTTTGTTATGTTGGGAAAATGCTGCCCTGACAGTAATTCTGTCAAACACAATATGCAAGAGGTTAAAGTGGGGCCATGTTGAACAACTTTGGAAATGGTTTTATTGCAAACATGAGATTTCAACAAGACTTAATTACAGACCCTGCTAATGTTCAATATTATGACAAACTAGTACCGTAAACTTCACAAAGTTAAATACATCTACATTTTACACAAAGTTATATAGATCTTACAGATTTAAGCACAAGACTTATAACATATAGTGAGTGGTTGGAGGGAGCTTCATGC
This sequence comes from Mopalia muscosa, assembly GCA_031763545.1. Classification (NCBI taxonomy): domain Eukaryota; kingdom Metazoa; phylum Mollusca; class Polyplacophora; order Chitonida; family Mopaliidae; genus Mopalia; species Mopalia muscosa. Next base: position 4,982 of record JARFOD010105848.1, read on the forward strand.
TGCCCTGGTGCTGTCAAAGCTAAAGGGGAACTGGAAGACGATCTGTTTGTAGTGTCTGTATTGCGTCCTGTTGACTTGTCTTGTATTTGTCCTGTCTTTGTTTGTTGCCATTGGTGGCGAGGGTGGTTTCCTTCACCCATTGGGCTGCCACGTGATATAAGTGAAATACCCTAAGGCCTTGAGTATGACGTTAAACCCCAATCAAACAAACATAATGCCATATATATAATCTTATGGTACACACACATTTTTATTATATACCAATTGTAGATACTTTTTGACAGTTTAAAAATAATAACTTATCCATTAGGGACCTTTTAAATACATTATTTTAAATAACAAATTTTCAAAGTTTGGAACATTTTGTCTGAAATTATTGTAAATGTACTTGCAAAATCATCTGTTGAGGATAAATGAGTGCTTGGGTCAATAAAATGGTAGATATCAGGTTAAACGAATGCCTATTCAAAAACACAAATTGACAATGTGTGGGCCCATGCTGTGGCTTAGTGGATAGTGCTTGCCCTTACTAATCCAACCCTCCATGTAGCGTTCACAGGATCAAGTCTGTCTGTTGACCATCAGGTATACGAGTAATGAACACTGTGGCTCCGGCTGTCAAGAGGGTGTTTTTTTTACAAGTTTCCTCACTGTTTTCCATGATAGTTAGACAAGGAAAAGTATGAAGTGGGCATTCAAGTCAATCAGTCATCATAGAAGTCAATTAGTCTTCTTTTCCACATATCACGACATTAGAATTACAGGGTTCTTACTAACATTTTGGTCGTTTTGAGAAAATCGCTTGCAAATTGCTACTTGTGCTCACCTAACTGAAATATAAGCTGAAGAAGGTGCCCACTGGTGAATTAAAGATTTGATATTCTGTTGTGAGCATAAGACCTATGAACTTTACATAATACCCACCTGCTAGTAGATAGACCTTTGTAATCCCAATATAATCCACCATCAAACTCATTTTTGACCAAAATGTTAGCTAGAACCCTGTAATTCCAATGTCCTCCATTGTTCATTTAAAAACTTAGGAGTACAGTTTTTCAAAAACTGTTATCTCTATGATATTAATTTGGGCATAATATATAATGCTGACAATTTAATTTGCAGGTATGATATTTGTGTAGAATACGGTTGTTGGTGTGTACACAGTGGTTAACTGGTGATGAAGGAAGCTGGGCAAGTCACCTTCATCTTGTTAACACTAGCCTGGACAGCCCATGTCAATGTTTACCTTGTTGTAGTGGTCTGCCACTCTTGTCTTAAATCTCAGCCCACCATCATTTTGAAACGCGGCTACTGAGTTCAGCGAGTTGTGTGGTTTAGAAATGAATGCTCTGTGAAAGAATCTGTAGCTATTATACAGAAATTCTATGTTTGTAACTTCCAGGTGTGACAATTAAAGGCAAGAAGAAGTTGTGTTACTTGTTGTGTAATCCGAAAAGTTGGAGATCTCAATTAAGGTTGACAAAGAAAATGAAATAGTGCATTTTATGTATTATTTCATGAAGAGGAAGAGGAATTCAAAGCTCAAGTAAGAACAATTATAATTACACAGAAACTTTGGTTTTCATCACCAAATGTGACAGCTCTGATTTAACAAAGTGTATGAAGGAACCAGACTATAGCCACCTTGACAGATCCTCAATATTACGAACATACACTGTCTTAAATAATTTTCATGTTGTTTTTTTTGTTTATCTTCTAAAATTAAGAAAAATACTGGGGTTGGAATGATTGAGAAAAGTGTTGAATTTAATAAATTTATTTGTTATTGTTTCTGCTCTGAATGCCTGTAGGGTGGGAGATAGGAGGAAACTTCCGGCCACTGGTGTTCTCGGTGCCAAGTCTCCACACCAAGCTGTATTGCTGTTGCTTCTAACATTGTAAAATAGTTCTGGCTTACTGCACCTTATATGAAGCATCTTTTATGTGTGTGTATCTTGTCATTGTTTGTTGTAAGTGTCTGATATGAAGGTATTTTCCTTCACTATACTGGCACCGTGAGCTAGCACCCCATTATATATGAATGAAGTAGATCTCAAACATAAACACCTGTCACTGGTAGAATAGATTTTGTCATAGTATACATATTAGTAAGAAAAGTGATTTTCATTCTTAAATCAATGTGATTTACATGCGTGTACCAATAGGCACATGGACATGCCAATCTATTGATACCCCAACCATGAAGACAGCTGAAGCTAAAGGTAGATCAAAAAGTAAATTTATTAAACAGATTTAATTGTTTGTTCAGTGTTTGAGGTGAGAGTTTTAAGCAGGTGTCTTTCACCTGGCTGGCTCCCCTGACCTACTTGAATTGGAAACATATATTTTGGCGGGAAGTAAGTTATTTGTACTGTGTTTGTGTGATTGGAGTACAGCATATGTATACAAAGCCCAGTGTTAGATTTCCTAGCTGTGCTGATCTCTTCCCAGAGAAAACTTAGCTTGACATAATTACTGGAGTTTTATTTTATCTATTTTTTAACCTCCTTTATCTCATAGCGTTTTATTTCGGAGGCTGCCCTTATAAAGTGGACAGTCAAACATATCAAATTTTTTAAACATCCAGCGTCTAACTTGAACAGAAATGTTGTAGTTATTTAAGAAAATTTTGAGTGTCTTGGAGGAAAATTAGTTTTTTTTTCAGCAAACCAAACACCTTTTATTGAATGGTTGTGCTAGAGTCAATTAATCTTGGAATATTTTATCATCAGGCTGTTAATGAAATGTTTTTTTCTGTTAACTGAATTGTGACTCAAAAAGGTGTGAGAGCAACAACAGTTTTATTTTGAAAAAGTAGAAAAAAATTCACTTTTATAAGGAAGCAAGCAATATAAACAGAACAGTACTTTGTTGATTTGATCAAGGTTTTACACTTTAGTTAAAGCGATACTCCGGGCTGCAATAAAATGCATATAGGGACTTTTATCAATAAACGGAAGAGCTCCATAAATATGGACCAATCAAATATCTTTCTTTTTCAAAAAAGTTGCCTACGTCACGAGACCTGTAGAGTCAACTGTTTAAACCGTTGACACCAATGACCTTGGGTCACACATGTTATTAACCCGTAACACAGACGAGTGTTATTTGCGTGACGTCATCGACAAGGCGGCCACGCCCAAAATGCCGTCAGTGGTTGTAGGAAGGTATATACCTGTAACACTCAGGTTATTTTATAAAATGAAGAAACGATAAGTCGCTGCCATATTTAAGTATATTTAATGGTAACCTTTCAAGGAACATAGAGGTTATTTCAGCCCGGAGTATCGCTTAAAGGTTGTTTCACTACCATGGTGGCACCCTTTCTCATTGACTGGACTAAACTACTCTTCAAACTATCACACTTAGCAAACATAAAGCAGGACAATAACAAGACGTAACATGAAAACCTCACAAAAAAAGGATCAGCTTCCTGTTGCCCCTTACCTCCAAGATCACCGTGGCAACAGGAAGCTCCCTCAAACCAGTCTGCGAACATGAGAGTACTCTCCTATTAAAAACACCTCATGGCTTAGTAGCTAATGAGTGCACTTTCTAAAGCCTACTTTGATGTACATGTACCGTTCACAGGATCGAGTCCATCTGTCGACCCTCATTTATATGAGTGAGTCATAATATGTGGCTCCAGCAATCGTGGGTGGGTTCTTACAAGCTTTCCTCCCAGCTTTCCACAGTAATAAGGCAAGGAACAGTGTGAAGTGGACAATCCAATATATAAGTGAATACCCTTGAGTATGATGTTAAAGCCTTATCAAACAAACAATCCTCTTAAAAACAATTTATGTTTCTGGATGTTTTTTTCTTTTCAACCAACTGACCTACGGACCCACTAACTCCTTTTAAAAAAACAATTTTTTATATCAGAAACCCAAAAGTTTTCCTGAACAATCTCATAAGTGAAAAACTGTTGTGCACTGAGTGAAACACCAGTCAGTCATTCAGTCTTCACCCATTGGTCTGGCCAAACTGCTAGTCAGCAGGTGTCTCAAATAATGAAAGCAGGGTCACTGGGTGTCTTATTTATTTAACTATTTTTCTATTATTTCCATTTCTGCTACACAGAAGCCTCTTTCTGGCTAACACTATGCCACAAAGTTAACACACATAAAATTGTCTTACATCTTTAGTAACTAAGCTAAAAGTGTTTTGTGTAAAAAAAAAAGTCTATTTCACATAATATTAGAATTTTTAAAATATTGTCCTGAAGCTTATAGGTTTGGAGATGTTTTTGTGTTTAGACACAATGTCCAAGTATTTCATTCTGAGTGACCAGTAATGAGTAGTCCTATCCCAGTGTGATGTTTTTATCCTGACCATGTTGACAGTGTCTAAGACAGATGTAGGTGTTGGGGCCTGGAGACAGCTGTGAGTGATTGGTTTGATCTGCAGACAGTCTGATAACTCTCTGTTTATAACCCATCTGTCTGGTCAGACTAATAACACAAACATTAAATCTATATCACCAATATCTTTATATCCCAACATATTTAATGTTAACTTCTGAACAATAATTGGGAGTCATAATACAGAACATTGTCCATAATTAAAGCCAAAAATCTACATTAATATTGTATTACAACCGATCCAGAAATGGAATTGTCTCTTGCATTTAGTTTTTATTGACTCACCCATCTTTGATCACAATGATAGAAGTAATGTGCTCTGTTTATAAGTTACAATAAATATGTTTTATATCATCACTAGACAAAACTGGAATTTTATATTGCAAAGATTCCAGATGACAACTCTACTATTTTTTGTTTATCTTTGGAGAGCAGTTCAGATACTGACAGTATCACAGCCTGTTGCAAAGGAGATCGATAAGGGGATGTAAAGGTCACTGTTTTGTTTTTGCGTATAAAATAATACAGAATTTGAACAAAAAAATATTCCTATAGAGCAACATGTATATTCAATATTTACGAGGTTGCCTCCTGATTTTCCACTGCAATTAGGCAATGAACCGTGTAAAGTGGACAATCCATTGTCATGTAAGAGACATACTCTAAAGAACAATGTTAAACCCCAATCAAACAAACAAATAAACAATTCAATGAAGCTATATACTGAACAGTACTTAATTGTCTATGTTGCCCTGGTTCTCTCTGATCTATTGGGGAACATGAAGCCGATCTGTTTGTGGTGTCTGTATTGCGTCCTGTATCATCTTTCCTGTATTTGTCCCATTTTGCCTTTTTTTGTTGCCAGTAGAGTTAAGGGTGGTTTCCTTCACCCATTGGGCTGGCACATCATCATATAAGTTAAATACCCTTGAGTACAATGTTCACATTATTGAGCCAGTTGAGAGCTTAGTTTGCTTACAAATTGAATAACAGTCTGCATTTTTCTTTAAGACTACTTTTTATCTGGTAGAAGGAACATATATTAGAAATCGCTCTGTTAACAATTTTTAAAAAGATGTCCTCACTACAATGTAAATTAGATTAAAATGATAATGTAGAGCCCATAGTTTTTATATTCCCCCATGAAGGCAACGCATGCGCTGATGAAGGCCTGGCCTCATAAACTGATAGACTTTGTGATCCAACAATTGAGCATGAAAAAGGTTGTTCTGTTTTTTGGCTTTGTTGAATTTAATCACCAATGGACAAAGGGATCATGTTCCCATGTTCCAGCATTTTTCCCAAGCCCTACATATGAGGGAGTCTCATGGTGTGAATTAGGCTATCACTTGGGAGGTGAAGTGACTTAGGCTATCAGTATCACTTGGGAGGCGAAGTGTATTAGGTTATCACTTGGTAGTGGAAGTGACTTAGGCTATCACTTGGGAGGAGAAGTGACTTAGGCTATCACTTGGGAGGGGAAGTGACTTAGGCTATCAGTATCACTTGGGAGGCGAAGTGACTTAGGCTATCACTTGGTAGTGGAAGTGACTTAGGCTATCACTTGGGAGTAGAAGTGACTTAGGCTACCACTTGAGAGGGGAAGTGACGAAGGCTATCACTTGGGAGGGGAAGAGACTTAGGCTATCACTTGGGAGGTGAAGTGTATTAGGTTATCACTTGGGAGTGGAAGTGACTTAGGCTATCACTTGGTAGGGGAAGTGAGGGAAAGTGACTTAGGCTATCACTTGGGAGGGGAAGTGACTTAGGCTATCACTTGGGAGTGGAAGTGACTTAGGCTATCACTTGGGAGTGAAAGTGACTTAGGCTATCACTTGGGAGGGGAGGGTTCAATAGTCCCTGTTTTCCAGCTCAGCATAGTAAAGTAAAGTAGAGTAAGAAGTAATGTAATGTCTTATGTGATATGCCCTTGAGGGCCTGGAGTACTAGGATGTCAAACAACAATCAAACAAATATAACCCATTGGTTTGTGCCATTGGTTAGTGGGTGACATCAGGTTGGAGCTTTCCTGTAGCCAAAATGGCAACAATAAAACTTATATTGAAGAAGCCTGTTCTATTTTGAAAGTAACACTGTGGTATTGTTACACTGTTGTATTGTGCTATGTTCTGTGTCCCCTGTATAGTGCACTGCATTTATTGTACATGAAGCTTGTCAACTTTCATAATCCATGATTTGGAGATTGAATTCCATCCAGATCAACCTTTGAGAGAAATTACCTTACCTAGTAAGACATAAAACCCAGAGCTAGGAGTTGAACCAATAAATCATAGAGGGTTGTGTGTATTACATTTATAAAATCTTCCATCCTATCACAAATATGTCTATCTGATTTTATGTTTCATTAAGAGAACGACTGCAGACTGATTGGATCCTATAATTAGGAGCACCTGTAGACATTTAATTCATCATGGTTTGAGAGTGGAAGTATTTATAGTATCTTGATAAGGTCCTTAATTTGTGATTCTCCATCTCGAGACACCTGTGGTCCCAAATAAACTGTCCAAGTCAGACTGTCTGGGGAAAATCAATCCATCATGAGAATCCAGCAAGAGACTTAATGGCTGACAAGGACAGGCTGAATCAATTACTGATTTCCACTGTTCACTGAATGACCTGTTTACAAAATGTCAAGACAAATTTACAGGTGTATCATATATTTCAGTCATGCAACATTTTGTGAAAGTGGCTTAGTATTTTTGTACTTTTCTTTAATATTTGATACATCACCTGATTGAAATTAACTTTTCATTGTCTACAATATGTACTATTGAGTATCTCATTGACTAAGTAGGCAGCTAGACAAAGCTTACTGTTGCCCTGGTGCTCTCAAAGCAATAGTACAGTGACTATTGTCTTGGTATGAGTTCACTTTTAAAAAGTGTGCCACACAGGTTCATAAGGGAACATGTAGAGTCTACATGGTGAAAGGATCCTGAAAATACAGTCTTCTAGCAGGCACCAAGGCAGGTCTTAGCTACAGCCCTCTATACTTGTCATTTGAGACAGGTAGAGTTCTAAATATTGCTAAAAAAAAAAATATTATTTGAAAGATAGGAAAATTTTAAATTTGGGCAAGCAATATTTCTCCAAAACTCAGTCACTCAATGCTTGTGACAGCCCTGTCTAAGGTTCCCAAATACAAAGAGAAAGACTGCCCATCTGAGCGAAGACATTAATCACACATTGTGAATACTTGGGGAACATGCAACCGTTATTATACTGGTGTACTCTAAAGGGCAACACAGGGCTGGTCTGTTGTGACATGATGGAATCTGTTTTAAGTCTTGTCGTGTCCTATTGCATCAGGTGACTGCTGCTGCATGGCATACAGAATGTCACAGCACAATGAAAGTTTCTCGTAAGTTTTATTTTTATATCCTGAAGGTAGTTATTTAACTGGCTGAATATGATATCTGGGAAATTGAACAGGCCATGGTCATACATGGTTATACAGGTAAATGCATTACTTTACTGGAATTGGTGGCAGGAAGTTGAACAGGCCATGGTGATACATGGTTTTACAGGTAAATGCATTACTCCACTGTAAATGGTGGCGGGAAGTTACACAGGCCATGGTAATACATAGTATTACAGGTAAATGCGTTACTTTATACAACTATATGATGGGTCACGGTTTACAAAATATAATCTATTCTAATCTACACTGTAAATTGATTACTTAATTACAGTATGTTTATCACCAGCCTGTTAGAGGATTATAGGGAAATCCGTTCAAATCATAAAATATTTATTAAGTATTCTAGGTGAACTATTAATAAATTCCGTTTTCAATTAATGTGCAGCTCGAAACCAAACACAGGATGGATTTCTTGTTTGCCGCGTACCCAATGTTGCCTCCTAGAGATTACTGTCGCCATGGCAACTCTTCTACCTGGTGATAGGATTTTTTATTCTTTGGCACAATTCTGTATATATAAGGCTTTTAGTGCGGGTAGAGTTCCCTGATTGTCATCTTTCAATAAAGGTAAAGTAAAGAAATGGTCCAGGCTTCGAGTGGCAGCCCTTAAGTATTCTCCCCGGAGGGCTTAAGCTTTCTGATAGCTAGATAGTACACGAGGTGTTTTTTGTTCACTATTATTAAAGGTGATTGACTGACAGCAGGCAGGAAGTGTGAGGTATTGAATTTGCCATTCACTTGTTAAAAATATAGACTAGTTTACAGGTCCAGCACAACTAATCTTCACAGCAAGCCTGCCATAATGAAAGCTCTTTATAAAAAAAACTGAGAATAAGCCAGTGACTGTTGGTACAGGGTAACATCAATATATCTGGCACTATACTTTATGTATCATGTAGGTAATATGTATTCAGTATCCAATAAACTAAGTTAGCCTTAAAGGTGTCACCTTGTGTTATTATTCTTATTATAACAGACTAACACGGCTACACCTTGTATTCTACAATTTAACTTCATTAATATAATTACATGTATATACACCTCTATTCTGCAATTCTATCATGTAAAATTGATTTAGGACAGATTTTGTACAGTAAGTACCTTCAGTTTCCATAATATCCTAAACACTTATTGAGAGAGAGTTATCTGTTGATCTGGTGCAAGACGAAACTGATCAGTTTATGATGTCTCGGATGTGTTTTCTCCCGTGATTTCCCTGTCTTGTCTGTTGCCTGTGGCGGCTAATGTCTGAGTCATTTCCGTCATGAGTGAAAAACCCCTTAAGTATGGTGTATAACCCCAATCACACAAACTAAACCAGAAATGTGTGATATCTTGTCATTTCTGCCTGCCTTTCTGACTAATTGCTGTATTTTTTTTTTAGAAAAATCATTCTGTCTTTTAATTCTTGGCATTGAAGGATCATTAATTTTTCAACAGTGCAAAAAAGACCTTCACACTTCATGGTTGCATTGTAATTTTAACCAACTGAATACCTAACAGTCATGAGCTAAGCAATCAATCAATAGCTTGTTGATTTAGCACACTCATATAAAGGTGGTAACTTTTAATAAATATTTATTATGTTTACATTACCAAGACCCCGATGTCTAAATTGTTTAAATTTCATGACAGTTTCATGTATGGAGTAAGGGAATAAGGTAATGAGTTGTTACCGGGTATCACTTTACGCTAACTAGGCGGGAATCCTGGAGTTTTTTTTACACTCATGAAAAAGAAAAGATGGATTGTAAATGAAATCTGAGATAATTAAGTTGATAAAAAAGGAAGCTAGATAAACCCCTAACATATATGGTCTGTTGCAGTCTCTGCTTACAACAACAACACGCAGGTGGTTAAGGCTGAGTAGCATATTGAATGACCTGACTAAGGTATATGATAGCAACAAAAAGTCAATATATATTTTTTTTAAATATGACAAAAATATGAGTAAATATGGTGAACTTTAACAAAAAAAATAAGAGGATATTGTGGATGGACATTTAGAAGATGATGGTTTTATTTATTAATGCAAAAAATGTACGGCAAAAAATAAAATTATCCAGCAGCTTTCTGAAGTTGTAGGACAAATGTCCAGCTGTTTATTTGAAACATTTCTACCCCTGGAATTGAATAAGCCTAAAATCTTGATTTCATTTTAGCTGTTCTGTGGAATTTTCTTAAAATAAATAAAGAAGTTCACAAAATTTTCTCGAATTCATTTTCTCACAATTTATTTAATTTAGGTGCATCTCCTTGAAAACAATTTAAACATTGTGTTGATAAATAAATAACTGGTCAATCAGTGGATGTAAATAAACCGTGGGAAAACACATCGTTAGTTTTGGTTCAGAGATAATTTATGTAAATTATATTAGAGGAACAGTTGTGTTCATTGTTTTCGAGGTATTATGTTTTGCAGACTGACATCACTGGGTCATTGTTTTACTTTATAAAGTATTTGTTGTCTTACAAATTGATATGTTTAAGCGGTAAGCACTAACTGCACATTGTTTCATGTTACAAATGGCTTCAAGGTAAGTGTTAAAAAATGTGCCATTTGCGTAAAGCTCTTTTTTCTTTCAAACTTCTTCAATGCCACAGAATTTGCTTGTTATGATGTATGTCAAGATATTTTGTTTTATTTTTTAAATATCATGAGGTTGATTTCATTGTTTTGGGGAATTAATCCATGAATTGCTGCTTGCCGAAAAAAAAAAAAAGAAATACTAGATTATTTTCTATCTTGTGTAAGTTCTATAATTGCTTTGCACTCCAAAGGCCATATTTTCCTTTTACTCTTGCAATGTAGTGTCTCCGAATAATGTTATAGATACTTGCATTACCTTGGAGTAACTAAAAATGTATGTGTAAAATTTTCTTTTGTATTCATGGCTGCTAATCAAAGCAAATCTCTGGCAATATGTCTTAAGCTTAAAGGCGGAAGGTAAGGTGTGAATTTCCCCTCCTGTCAATTTCCCCCTTTGTGCATTTTTCAACCCTGTCAATTTTCCCCTGGCCCACAGCCGTGGCTTAGTGGTTAACAAGTGCGCTTTCTACAGCATCGAGCCGTCTGTCGACACTCATGTATATGAGTGAGTCACAAGATGTAGCTCTGGCAAGCGCAGGGGTCGTTTTTACGAGGCTACATTCCTGTTTTCCACCGTAATAAGGCCAGGAATAATGTGAAGTGGACAATCCGTTGTCATATAAGTGAA
>JARFOD010105859.1:0-16001 GCA_031763545.1 Mopalia muscosa
TAATTTGATAAATAACAATGATTTAAGACACATTTGACATTTAAACTAACTTTTTAAAAGACACAAAACAAAATATCTATATATATATATTCAAATAGAGTCCAATGTTGTTGAGGCTGTCCCTTTAATATTTTAATTCATTTATGGCATTACCGGAGAAGAAAACTCTTTAGTTTTATATTTCTTTTTTATTGCTAGATACTATACAATACATAATTATATGTATTTGAGGTAATTTCGTTTGTTTCCTTACTTTCTAGTTTCTATGCTATAACAAAAAACCCACACACGTCCCAGCATACTCGGTATTACCCGGGATACAGTATCCCAGGTATTACATTTAAGGAGACTGCTATAGAGATACCGGACCACATTACATGGTAGCCTACTCCTCTGTCAATGTCGCAACTGTAGACATCCCAGCTTATGTTGCAATTACGACATTATTAAACAGGCATGTCAAATACCCCTATATATGGTACAGGTGGTCATTACGACATTAACGTGCTCCGCATACCTCCACACACATGGTCAAAGACACCAAAATAAATATGACTGGAATGTGGATTGTAGGACTTATAGCCCGGAGGCGATGATCCATCAGCTGTTACTTTATCAATTATCGATTAAGGTCTACTCATCGGGGTGCCAAACCAATATAGGTTTTAACAAACAACAGCCTACCTTAGTTCGCCACCAACATATTTTCAGAATTTATTTCGAAAAAGATAACTCAAGCAATAAGAGGAGAAACGGGGGAATCACGTGAATGTTAGAATGGAATTTAACTGAAGGTTACGATTATCTCAAAGGTCGCTCAACTTTACTGTGTATCACAATATTTGTTTGCTTAATATAGTAACTGGCGGTGAAATATTCCACAGAGAGTAGAGAGTTAAGTAAACCAAACAAAAATTCTACACGTCAGGAATCCAGCTCTATTTCTGTGCTTGTCCAGAAAGCTGTGACTTGAAGTCGTTGCCAACCGAAACACCTGTACATTCTGATGCCAACTCCTGGAGATTTCTGACATGTAAGGAATTCACTCCTGTATTAACACCTGGCTACATTAATAGGCCTCTATGTTGTCAACAGGAAAATGTACTTGTATATTACCGGTAAGGAAAATCCCTATGTTCAACTGTCACGCCTGTGCAAATCAATTTGTCCCTTCTGCTGTGCAGTTGTTATGCTATACAGTAAAGCATACAGAATCTATACTCAATTTCTCCAGAGGGCCAGTTTTATGGCCAAATCACAAGCTTCCTAAAAACTACTGTAAACGAAAGACTGTGTGCCTTCTGTCAAAATAATCAAGTTGGAAATGAATTTCATTAAATATGTTTATGTCCCGCTTTCCAAACATAAGGACTAAAGTACTTGCCAAATTATGTAAATACCAGTCACGCCTACAAAGGATATATTATAAAAAAAGTATTTACCACTATTGACAAAGATAAATTGCTTCCTATTAACGTATTTTTAGTTATCTTTGTTGATTTTTTTTAACCTCAATGGCTCAATATAATCCATATTGATTTTTTCAATCTTTAAGAAACTCTGCACATAATTGTTAACGCTATTTCCACCTAGTGCATATTAAAATTCGATTTTTCGCCCCCATCCCCATGTCCAGTTGTGCAATCTGTAATTTATATATCGTGATATATAACGCTAACATTGAAATCTATGTTAAGATGCTTATGAAGCGGTATCCAATCCAGGATGTGGAGAATTATTAATCATGTCGTACATTTATTTAGACGTCTAAATTCGTTTTAGTTCGTTTTCAATACCATTTATTTCACTCACATTAGAAGGTGTCACGCTCAACGTACGGAGAAATTCCAAGTCTAGGCCTAAACAGACAAGAAACGAAAAATCCGAGAGAGAACAATATAAAGAACACACCCTGATATAATTAATATCACGCTTGGAATAGTTTCAAAGTGTTAAGACAATTTACAAATCTCCCCAAACCTTTATGCAGTATACATCTGCTGCTGATGACCTTCATGTTTCATATACAAGTAGAAGCCGTGGTAGAGGTGTATAGTTTTGGTGACGTCTAGTATTACTAGCTGTAAGTTTAGTGTGTTATCTCATGATATACAAGTAGAAGCCGTGGTAGAGGTGTATAGTTTTGGTGACCTCTAGTATTACTAGCTGTAAGTTTAGTGTGTTATCTCATGATATACATGTAGAAGCCGTGGTAGAGGTGTATAGTTTTGGTTGCAGCGCTCATCGATCTGATGAAACAGGTATTCAAACACTTGTTTTCTCCGGTCTACATTTCCGTTGAATGCATTACCGGCATGCATATGTTTGTCTTACAACGTTGAACATGGCAATACAATTCAGATTTTCCCGTTCGTTTAATACAAGCACTGGGTGGCAGAAAAATTATAAAATATATAAAACTAAGAGCAGATACATTCCAATACATACCAACAATCATTCTTAGTGTTTGTCCCATGCCTTATATCTAGCAATAATTATAGTTGTTATAATATCTTACCGAAACACAAGACCAAAGGAGTTAAAACAAAACTAGGAGGTTTCTATATCTACAAATTTTATTTCGATGTGGCCCATAAATGTTATGAAGCTATCAGACAGTTCAACCAATATAGACTAAATTTGAAGGCTCAACAAAACAACTTTATAATAATAATAATTAAAAAAAAATCCGAAACAATCACACTGTTGTCATAATTTATACTCAAAAAATTAATTCAGACAAAATCCCCACGATTAATGTTTAAAAACTTTAATCATACTTTGGTATACAGAGTGATTGAAACCAGGATCTAGATATGGAGATTTAGCGTATCAAGTCTTAGGATTGTTAAGAACATTTTTTTCTTTAATTCGAACAAGAAACACCGATTCCTGTAAGTTAAAGTCTTTAAGGACAGGTAAAGGTCAGTTACATGGTTAAGACGTTACTTCCCCTTTACTTGCGTAATCAAGTTAATGTTTATTAGAAATTATGTAGCAGCAGTTTCAAATCAGTCTCTGTTACAACATCTAGGTACTGTTGGGTTATCTTTTAGATTTACATGTATGTTAACACAAGACGAAAAAAAAAATAAAAAAAATAAAAAACTCAAAAATTAAATTTTAGGTGAGCATACCTCTCAACGTCATTCTGAGAGAGCCGTTATGTCAGAGCTAAGTAAAGATGATTTTACTTAGCACTGGAGGAAGATTGATTTTCTAGAATGGAACATTATATGAATGCGCTAGTCAATTGTTTTTGGAATACTCAGCGGTCACTAAGATGAAATACCCTTGGGCAGGGTATATACACCAATGAATCAAGTCAATGTTTTAAAAAGTTCTAAACATAAGATAGCCTTTCTGGTTACCACAAAACACAATAAATATACAGAACATATAGCACAATCCATGATTTCCACTGATAAGCTTCGCATAGTACAAGAGTAGTGTCACTTTCCTGATGATAGCAAAATAAACCGCCGAAATATTGAAGTCAAAATAAGTCTTTCATTCTTTGGAGTAACACTACTCTTGTAATATAGCTCAATGTTTGCAGATTAAACTTCAAGATAAAATCTAGAAAAGCCAATCATATGGATATCAATTAATAACAGTTAAATGCACAAAAGAAATGGACTTAATAATTTAATACATTGTATACTATAATTATACAGACATACAAGAACCACACTTGACAACGTGAGGTTATAGTTAACATGACTAGTATAACACATGATCAAACTACACTGCTATCTATACACATAATATATAATTCATAGGAAGAATCGGCCTGGAGTTATCTCCCTTGATTAGTGGTGTAGGGTCACTACAGAAATATAATACACATATAAATAACACATTCCCGAGTTCGATTCCACGAGGAGGCACACATTTATGCTTTTGTTTCTCTACATAAATAATTTATAAATAACACTTTTATACATATATGAACGAGAGAATTTGATCACAGTTAAGTATTGGATATATAATTTTTAATTTGTGAAGATGCTTAAATTTCTAAAAGACCTCAATTATTTTAGTCTCGCTTTATTCAGTAACGAAGAGTTCCCCGTCCTTTGTCCAGACAATATCTCCTACAATTTCATCATGATAAACAACTGGAGATTTGCTCCATCACCTGTCACTGGAGGAGTTTCCCCATACGTGTAATAGCAGACGATAAGCCATTATAATTAGAACAATACAGGCTTATAATTATCTTATCTATAAATAATTGTACAATGATTGCTACACTATCCAGAACTACATGAAACGCAACATCACTGGTGGAGTGGAGAATACTGCTCTCCTCAGCATTTCGCACACACATATATATATATATATATCACATAATTGACTACTCTTAAGCTACACTGAATTACCAGCAGGGTTAAGTTTGTAAAGTTGGGCTTTCACCTGGCTGCTCTCTCGATGCCAAACCATTTAGTGGAGGGAATATCTCCCGAAGTCACTGGAAACAAACCATGCCAATATATTGACAAGCACAAAATTAATATGGTGGTTAAAAAATCCACAAAGTTTGAAAACTTACAGTGTAAGATGAAACAAATCAGTTTCAGATTACATCCGATCTAAGTGAGAACCATAGCTCCCACCAAAAACTCACCAACAGCAGGGTCTACACAAGATCTAAAACAAGGGGTTAAGCAGAAAACATGAGGTACTGGCCATAAAGGACAGTCAAAACAAGGGGCAGCAGAGAGCTTCAGTACAAAAGCACAGGCGAACAACATATAAGCTATGGGATTTAAAACAAGTGGAGCAGCTTGAAGCCCCCACACAGAAGCAAAGCTACATTCTGAGTTTGTAGTTAATAGGTTAATTTGTTTTCAAGGTATGGTCATCACAACACATATGGGATTATACTGAAATCCAGTATTGGGCTGTGTGCGATTTCAAAAAGTTAAGTGAAATGCAATCAATGTGTCACTTTTTTTTTTAAGTGAGGCTAAAGGAAGGTAAGACGCTGAGCTTTCCCATGTCTCATCACAGATCAGAGGAGAGGACAACAATTAAACAAAATGAGGTAGATAACAGGTCTTTGCAGGACAACAATATAAGCTGTGAAGTTGGCATCTTACTGTCAGAAAGTGATACAATTGAACTGAAGGAATTTATTAGATGAAGAGAAACTTCAGCTACGCTTTTAATACATGTAATTGATTGACCCTTTCAACAGAGAGAGAGAAATTAATAAAAGACAGCAGATGGTAGCTACTATAGAGAAAGAATGCCAATAGAAAAACAGTCCGTCTCTTGATGATCACTATTAAGCTCTGCTCCAACATGGAAATAAATTGATAAAGTAGATTAAGCTTTCAAATTTATATTCTGAGACTGGCAAGGATATCTTTTTTCAATTGTTTGTAAGTTTTATTCAGGTTTAATACTGTATTTCAGGTTATTCAAATCTTTTGGCTGTGTGCCAGCCCAATGGATAAAGGGAACCCCCCTCGATACTACTGGCAACAAACAAAGACCATCTTCTGCAGGAAACAATACAAGCACATCACAACCAGATCAGCTTCTTGTCGCCCCTTACCTTCGCTAGCACCAGGGCAACAGGAAGCTCCCTCACAACCCTGTGCTCCTTTATCAATAGGTGCTGTGATCTGTTAAATGTAAACCACTGAAAGGAAAAGAGGAATGAAGGAATCGCAGACAAAAACCATGCAGGTCCATAAAAGAGAAGCGTCATCAAATCTATAGTTCCATTGTAGAGGATCTAACAGAGAGGAATCAGCGCACAAGCTCATGAACACCATAAACAACCTGATAAACAAGATTACTGGGATATGGGGTAGGAGCTATACTATGTACAGGTAACAAATGACTTTAGCGGGTTGAAGCTATTGAAAGCCTGTTACATTGGAAGATTGTGTGGGATTGTAGAGTATATGAAGATAGAAGCAGCACTACAAGAAATCTAACAACGATCAGAACATTGAATTTTATCACCAGAATAAATATCACTACAGCCGATGACAAGGTCGAGTGTAAGCTAAGTTAGAGGTCCCAGCTGAATAGATGGTGTTTACAGAGCATGTCTCTCACCCCGTCCCGCAGGGGTCTTAACACTGCAGGCTGTATCGGAATCTCCCAATCCTTGGACAAGTTAAAGGAGAACTGTGACATCAGTCTGCAAGACAGGAAGGGCAACAATAGCATTGGTCAGGCACAGTTTAAAGGGAAGGGAAGAGAAAGGTCAGCAAAACAGGAGGACCTCCAACTGTGGAAATTAGATACACTGCCACCCAGTTCATTCACAGAGCTGAAATCAGTAGTAATGTTAACATATAAACAGATAACACTAAACATACAACATGATCTAGGGTTTACGAGTCCATACACCACATGTGATTACGCACAATTCTCCTGTCTGGGTTAAATGAAAACAACACATTTGTAGCCCCAAAATGTGAACTGATGAAGGAAAAAACAGGAAAACCCACGGAGCTTCAAACCCAGTGTTCATGACAAATCACAGTGTTTACATGTACCTTTTACTTACAACAGGAGAGCTCACACCAGAGTTCATACCAAAACGTTTTTGGTAGTGAGAGTTCATACCCCAGTGTTTAAGTGAGGAGAACTCATATCTCATTGTTTATGGGAGGAGAACTCATACCTCAGTGTTTATGGGAGGAGAGCTCATATCTCAGTGTTTATGGGAGGAGAGCTCATACCTCAGTGTTTATGGGAGGAGAGCTCATACCTCAGTGTTTATGGGAGGAGAGCTCATACCTCAGTGTTTATCGGAGGAGAGCTCATACCTTAGTGTTTATGGGAGGAGAGCTCATACCTCAGTGTTTATGGGAGGAGAACTCATACCTCAGTCTTTATGGGAGTTGAGTTTTCTAGACTTTTCCTAGACTATAAAGTTTGATGTATCTTTAGCGTCTCGCTACCAATTCAGATTGCACCAGCATATAACTTTTCCTACAGCCCAAAATACTTCTGTACAAAGCAGTCATTACAGCATGTAAAAATACAGTTATTTATATATCCCAGCTAAATAGATGATGTTTAATTAACATGTCACGAACTCCCTCCTTTAAATCTCCAGCAGTCCTAACAGGAATTTTTCTTGGCAGCTCAAAATCCGTAGACAGATGGAACCCGAACTGAGACAAAAGCCTGCAAAGTCAAACATCTTATTAAATGATCATATGTACAGAATAAGTGTTTGCTAATATGGCCGTAAATCACATACACGGAAATAGGTCAAGACAGCATGGACATACACAAACACAGTAAACTTCCATATATTGCGCTTTCACCGATTTGAGCTCCAAATTAAGCTTAAAAGAAAAAAACTAAATCAGAAAATATAGGTCTCCAGCTTTCATGTACATCGTACCTTTTTCAACCCTATGTTGAGCAGTGTAAATTTGTATACACACATAATTATCTAGCACTGAACTAAAAATGTATGTTGAAAAAAAAAAAAAATAAACATGGCCACAATTAATTCACATACAGATTAATAGGTACAGAACAAAATAAATGGCTAGTGCATGAACAAATACACAAAACAACACAAAATATGTAAACAGAAAATTCACTAAATAAATCTTAACATAAGATTGATGAAATAAAACAAATAAAATATGGCACACAACTGAAGTGACATTGGTGATATAGACTGTGTTACAACTGCCAGCTAAAGAGGTGGTGTTTGATCAGCAGGTCTCGGACACAAACAGTCACAGAATCTATCATTCTCTTCTTTATTGGCAACTCCCAATCTCGCGTCAAATTCAACGAAAACTTTGACAACAATCTGAAAACAAGAACCAAAGTCTGCCACTAACTTTACACTTCATTTCAATTTATAGACACCATTACTCTACTTGCAGTTTCTATGCACTTCACCAATTACACTTTAAAAATCACTTTGATTAAAATAAATGGAAATCAAATAATTCAATTAGGACATCTTGTTTTTTTAAACTGGTTTTGTTAATTAAAGCAAGCCATTTAATATAGGTTTAGCAGAACAAAAATCATGAGACTACAGTTGAGATGAAGTGTCAGTCAAAGCCAAGATTAGTTTTAATTGGTTTCTCGAGCTCTTCAACCACACCCACAGCACAGCTCAGTTCCCATAGAAACTAAAACAGCCAATGATCATGCAATATACCCTGTTCTAGATAAAATATAAGTTATTAGTAGATGTTAGTGACATAGTGGATATTAGATGATATATCCCTTGAAGTAGAAACTATTGGGAAGCGGAATAATAAAAAAAAAAAAACCTAAGAAAGGTTGGACAGACAGTTTAGTAAATGTTAATATTAAATAACAAATAATTTAGTGAACAGATTAAAAGCAAGGTATGAAATACTCGTTTGAGGTCAACAAAGTTTCAAAGACAGCTTGATAAACAGTCCCATTTTGTATTAGTTTTATCAGAAGTGATAGGAATCTGTTGTAGCAAGTGAGATATGAAACACCTGGCGATCAGTCTGTTACCTTGAAGTTTGTGCTAGATACCCAGGCCTTATTTTTTCAAAATTTTGCGTAACTGATCTACTGTTCGCGTGAATTAAAACCCATGTAACCTATCGTTACGTGCAAAAAATTTGCGCAAACGGTTGTTCTCGTATATAGGTTACATAAATATACAGTGTAATTACGCTTGACTGTATCACGATAAACCGCCTAAACGGTTATAACTGGTACCAATCCGTGTTTACCAATTTTAATCAAATATCATTCACAAATAAAGTCTTTAATACCAATAGACCAACCTGTGAATGCTCCGCGAGTGGGTTAAACAAGTCACGACTGTCATAACATAGTGTTGTTGTTACATCAGCAGCATGCTAAGCTGTCTGAGTGGCTTCATCAAGATAAAGAGTTAAATCGGTCATTATCAGGGCACATGGGGTGCAGTTTTTGCAAACTTTTTACAAAGTTATCCAAATTAAGCCTGTTGGTTTGATTTAAGCCTGTTGGTTTGTTTTTTAAGGCTAGATTTTACTTGATATGTTTTGCTGAGTAACACATTAGACATCCATGCATTGGATATTTATGACTTATATTAGGATTTTGAGCAGTCCGTGGGCTACATTTGAGCATTTTGTCCGGCTGGCGGAGATTCGTTCAGTACCTTTGTACTACGTACAGTAATAGACTTTCAACTCAACGATAATGTCATGCGCCCGTGGCTCAGACATAGAGCTAAACAAGACCATAGACCAATGGTGCTTTTGATTGGCTGGAGAGCCGGATCCAGCCAACCAGGTCACAGCTAACACAGCTCTAGGTTTTATAAACATATCCATACACTGTAGACATCAGATGTACATGCACATGGTCTTAGTTTACGTGAATGATGACGGTTCGCGTGAATTTTCGTTTGCGTAACCTCCACGTAACCTGAACGACCGTTCGTGTGAAAAAATAAGGCCTGGATACCCTGTGATCTGAATGAAATACTCAGGTGAGACAACCTTAAAGCAAGACAATGTGTTCTCAGGATGTGAGATATCAGGAGATTCAAATGAGAAACCCAGATTTCTGAGTGACAATTTCTTATACCTGAGCGAGAACCTAAAATCATACTGAGATACCTAGAGATCTGAGGGAGATACCCGGATTTCTGAGTGAGACAACCAGAGATGTTAGTCGAGACCTGAAATGTTAGTCAAGATCCAGGGATCTGGGGGACAACCTGAAATTCCATTGAGACAACTCTAGAACCACATGAGACAACAAGAAATTGGATTGAGACACTGGGAATGACAACTCTTGTTTGCAATTTCCACCAATGCATCAGAAGAGTAAAGTACACCAAACTTGACGAACATGGGTTAAATTGTATCAGTAGAGGGTTAAAATACTAGGGAGCAGTCATATATATACAAGTATGAATTTATCAGTAGAGGATTAAAATACTAGGGAGCAGCCATATATATACAAGTATGAATTTATCAGTAGAGGATTAAAATACTAGGTAGCAGCCATATATATACAAGTATGAATTTATCAGTAGAGGATTTAATATACAAGCAGTCATACATATACAAGTATGAATTTTTCAGTAGAGGCTTAGTCTGTATAAAGCGAGCAGTGCATAGATTCATTTGTTTGATTAGGGTTTAATGGTGTACTCAAATGTATTTTCGTTTTTATGACAAATTTTTTCCTAGATCTAAACCTCCTTAATAATATGTTAGAAATCCCTGAGGAACCTGCATTAAACTTCCCATGCAGAAGCCAGACACACCTCTTGTGAGTCCTTCATATACTGGAGGGTCACTCTGGTCTATTAGCCGTTCATGCACACAGAAGAAGGATAAGCAGACATGCTATCCATTGATTTTGTTTGTTTGATTGGGGTTTAACATCTTATTCAAGGGTATTTCACTTATATGACGACGTGCCTGCCCAATGGGTGAAGGAAACCACTCTCTACACCACTGGCAACAAACAAAGACAGGACGGGACAAATACAGGAAGCGATACAGACACCACAAATAGATCGACTTCCTGTTCCCCTTTAGCTCTGAGAGCACCAGGGCAACATGAAGCTCCCACCAACCACCCACTGCTATCCATTGATCCACAAATAAGAAGTGTTAATACTAAGATGTAAGCCTACCTGAGTTCACATTTAATCTGCACCCATCCCGGACTCCTCATGAAGGACCAGGGGTGGTACCACTTCTCTACCACATCGACACAGGAACACAGGGTCTCTAACCACAGATGTAACACCTGCTCACTGGGTAAATACAAACCATTCCCAACACTTACACAATAATCATTCAAATCTCAATTTAAATATACAACAAATATTTATTCCGTTAAAATATATCATAGAGTTTGTTTGATTACGTTTTAACTTCGTACTATTTCACTTATACAACAACAGATTGTCCACTTCACACCGCTCCTTGCCCTATTACGGAGGAAAACCAAGAGGAAACCTGGTAAGAACCACCCCCACCATTGCCAGAGCCACATCTTGTGACTCAACCATATACTATATAAGAGATTTTTTTACTGGATCTTCATGGATAATTCAATTATACACCGTGGAATGTCCACTTTAAACTCTGCCTCACTTAAATTTGATGGAAACATAAGAGTGAAGGGATAGACTAACTTCTTGGGACTCCATTACCCTTAAATACCCCAAAGTAAACAAGGGGAAGCAGTTCTATGAGAAGAAGAGTGAAGGAGAATCTGTTGTATGGCACGCTAGCCACTTAACCACTTTTGCACTAAAACTAAAACATTTTGAATACTCTTATGTTTAAATGGGAACTTATTTTAGAGGAGAAAATCTGATTCTTACTTGAGTCCACAGCAAATAAGAGATCTAAATTTGACATCCATTTGTGCGTGGGCTAAATCGTGAGACAAATTCACTGCCTGGACAGCCTAAAAACAAAAAGAATGTATTACTATGAATATGATGGGCAGGATATAAAAAAAAAACATATCTAAGCAATAAAAAATGTTTACTTTACATGTACAAAAAATGATA
This sequence comes from Mopalia muscosa, assembly GCA_031763545.1. NCBI lineage: Eukaryota > Metazoa > Mollusca > Polyplacophora > Chitonida > Mopaliidae > Mopalia > Mopalia muscosa. Next base: position 11,525 of record JARFOD010105859.1, read on the forward strand.
CACTACTGGACTGCAACTAAAACTCTCTTGTACTAGTTAAATACCGGTATGTTGATGTGTTAGCAAGCAAACCATTCCATTACATGCATTATTCAAGACTCACCCTGTACAGAATTTCCTCTGGAGTTAAAACTTTACCATCCTCATCTAACCTGTAATCAGAAAACATTCAAATCACCTATTCAATTAGTGAACCAATGAATACTATAAAACCTATTTGATCAAGCACAACTGACTGTACTCAAGATCTGAATAGTTTCTCAGGCACCGCTGCATGACGTCAAAACCCCAAACATCAAAAAACTGAAACATCTTTCTTAAGTGGGCCTATTGCCCGCACAATGAAATTGGGCTTTAAATAAAATGTATTCATGAGTAAGCTTATTACAAGTCTGGAATATAGGACTGGGCTATAACTGACCTATACAGCTAAATGTGATAATTAACAAAAGAACATAACTGACCTGTATGTCTTACAGAGAACAAGTCTGGAATAGACTGACTGGAAATCCTTTTCTACTTCTCGAGTTGCTGCCTGTAAAAGTAATAAAAGTAAAGAACAAACAACAAAAACAAGACGAATATATAATAAAGATCAAAGTGATGATGATTTAAGTAAAAACAATTCATGAAATTAATTTTATTTCATTTTTGAATACTGAATTGTTATTTTGTTAAACTATTTTCCAAAGACACCTAATCAATATAACAACAAGAACAAAAAGATATCTTACCTCTTCAATAAATAACCAAGGGTGACAACTGCTGCCTAATAAATTAGATCTCTTTAGTCCATGTTCAAACACAGCCTTAAGAGCAGGGCATAACCTTCAACAGAAATAGGCATAAAACTGGTATTTTCAGGCACACGAATGAACAGAATGTGACAGTATATCACATGATTGACTGGGGTTTCACACCGCACTTAAGGGTATTTTACTTATATGATGGTGTATTCCAACAATAATTGACACTAGCAAAACCAAGATGTGAAGCCTTTCTATGATGTTTCCTCCAGTACTAAAGACAGTATTGCTACTCTTTAAACAAACTGCCCTTAGCCAGAGGGCTTTATAATACAAGCAAGACATAAAATTCTCAAGGAAATAAACAAATAATGATCTTATGGTAGTGTTTAACATACTATACTAGATTATTTCATTCACACACTGCCTGTGTGACCTGTTGAGTCTATCCTACCAAACTGCTGGCTGGGATATTAATACAGATGTTACACAGAATAGTATTACATGTCACAGTCCCAATACAGTCATTAATGTGACATGTTATCCAGAGAAACATGCAGAGGCGTTTTATAATGTATAGCGGAAAAGTATCTCTTCTAGGGGATATGACCTATAAGGATGAACAGTTACTTATATGTGTTGTACTTACGTGCCTCTCACCAGATCTGTAATTGTTTCTGTAATGGTGTCGTCCCCAGCTGATGTGTAATGCTTACTCCTCTCATCTAAGGGTTCTACAAACTTTGCCGGGAACCAGCCACGTAGTCCATTTAATTCCCCTACCCAGCAATGTTCATCCTTCATGGAAATTATCTATGGAAATATCAACAAATACAGATATGAGAAGATTTTGATCAAGTTAAAAATCAAATGAGAGTATACAAACTGACGCATTACAAGTCCAAACATCCCTGTCTAAATATCTGATTAAAGTCATAGATCACCCCATGAACTAAATATCAGTTTGAAGCCATAGTTCAGTACCTAACAGAATATCTGTATAAAGCCACATATTACCCTTTCACGTTAATATCTGTGTGAAATCCCAGAAACAAATCAGGGAATAATCTACAACTGTGTGGTTATCAAATCTATCCTATTATTTAACTTACTGTAATTATGTCATTTTTCCTAAAACCCAGCTCATCATCATCATGTCTCTCAAAGTCTAGCAGAGCCTTTGCTCTCCGCCGCCTGTTCCGCGCCACGTTTACATAGTTCTCCAGATCTTTGGCATGACTGTCCATTGTGTAATCAGCTTGTAAGTTCTGTAAATAAATGATTGGCTTCTTAATGAGATTGGTTTACTGGTTGAAGCCAGTACTCTTAATTCTGAAATCTGCTTGTAAGTTCTGTAGTAAAAGGTGAGGAATCTAATGACATTAACTTCCTACTATGAACCAGTGAACTACAGCGGCCATGGAAATAATCACTGCTACATATTTCTTATTTACTGAAGTTCCCAGAGTGAATCGGCTCTATATTTAAAAGAGTAAGCCAATTTTTTCCAGGCTGAAAAATAAAATATAGAAAATACGTACAACTTTGTTGTTCTTTGGGTCAACAGACTGGAAGTGCCTTGCCACCTGTAATATGGCTTCTCTCATGTCCACCAGTATCTCAGTCTGTCGAATGTTCTTTGCTTTACCAAAATCATCATCCTCACCGTCGCCCCACAACAACAATGATAACACTGAGCGAGACCGACGTAAGTGACGTTTGTTCAATTGCTGAAAAATAGGAGAAATCAGTTACTGTCTACACAAAAATAAGTATGAACCCAATGGACCAACATTACCTGCTCCACAGGCAAGTAAGGAACACCTGGGGCCGAGGTTATACCTATGCTCAAGATGATATTTCATGCTCAGCTGAGTCGACTCCAGAGTCTGTTTTTATAATAAGATGGCTGCAAATTACTTTTAACATACCCTTTTCGATTCGATTTTTAAAATTAGACATTTAAAGACATGTCAAAGGATTTATACGACACCACACTTCCTTGACGTCCCATACATTTACAAAATATATTAGTACAGTAGGTGCTAAAACAGACTGCCCTCACCTGTTTAGGTAAGTTTTTAGCCGACTCTGGATTTACTATCGCTCCATGATCTGCCATAAGATAAGCCAGGTGTTTTCTCCTGTGGGAATCAACTATCATGTCAGTAAGAGACCCCGCAACTCGGAATGATACCTAATCATAAACCAGAAAAAAGTGCCAATGAGGGTCATTTCTAGGACATTTATAGTGTAATTAAATATAAACTGTATGGTTCCAGTCAAAAAGCTTTTCTAAATTGGAACAAGACAATTAAAAAAAATTGAATAAATCTAATGACCTGGTACAATTAATGTTTGTATTAAAAACTTGAGTTGAGAAGAATGCGCTGCTGCTTCACGGTCCTTTTATTACTGGAGGACAGATGTAGTCACCTTTAACAGGTAGTGTTAATCAAAGGTGATCATCAGTGATATATTACCTCTGTTAAATCATCCACATCCTGTACATCCCCTGGCACATCTGACAGAGCATTAAATATCTGAGCAGAGTTGTCCATCACTGTTAAATCTTCTTCCTGAAAGGTAAATCAAACAATTTTAACTTCAAACTTTGAATTTTATATTATCATAAGACTATCACATTCTACAAAAGGCAAAACTACGTATACAGTGACTACAAGCCAGTTTTGAATGAGTGAATTTCAAGGGCATAGTCTTATCTATAGACCCATCCACCTGTCCTTGTAACAGGCAGATTTTTAAACATGGTTACAATGACAGGTAGAATTTTGATATGGGAAACATAGAAAAAAAAAAATGTTGACAACCAAAATTCCTCAAAATTGTGATTAATTACAGGCATATTTCCAATTCTAGCCAGGACACCATTCAAGGGTTAGGTTTAACAGACATTATCATCATGCACAAATTGGCAGTACAATATTCAATATCCTTTTAATATTTTTGACATATGTCATAACATATGATTAAGTATATTGTATAATTTTATATATGTATGAATGATAACCATATGACATTGTGTAACTTACTTTCATTTTCATCATGCCCATTGTCATTTGGAAGAGAATCACTGACCCCTCGTAGAAGAACATATCCCAGATCCTCAGTAGGACTTTCATGTGAACCACACTGGCAAATATTGTGAGGAACCAGTGGAGGCTAATCAGGGAGAGTTCTGTGGACACATGCAGGTAAGCAGGTTGTTAGTCGAGGCCAGCGGGTTAAATTGGGATATAACAAACACTAATGCAGCTTAATAATATTATTATTTTGTTAGAGACTTGTAACATTAAAAACAGCCATGCAAAAACTCATAATGAGTCAAACATTTGGTTATTTGGTTTCATCAATGTTAAAACTACCCTGGACAAGGTGAATCCATCACAAAGAACCAGGCGAATCAGTAACATTGAACCTGTTCAATGGATCACACTGAATCAATTGACTTAGTTACACTGAACCTCTCTAATCAAAACCACTGAGCCAGGCGAGTCAGTAATATTGAATGGAGTCAACCTTGTGAGTCAGTTACACAAAGTCTTGTGAGTCAGTTACACAAAGCCTTGTGTTTGTTTGTTTGATTGGTGTTTAACGTCGTACTCAAGGGTATTTCACTTATATGACGGACACAATATAGGACATCACAAACAAATCTGCTTCCCGTTACCCTTTAGCTCTGCGAACACCAGGGCAACAGAAAGCAACCT